>OX401422.1:14140994-14201771 GCA_947846245.1 Cerastoderma edule | reverse complement strand
GGGTTAGCAATCAGAAACATAATAATCAGTAGAATTACTCAATGAAACACTGTAGGAAAAGGGACAATGATTTATTTGATTATCTCCATATAGAAATATTGATCGGACGGGGTCTCGAACAAACGACATTCTGGTTAACGTGGTAAAATCAGAAACATCGTCTGCATACTTCTTCAGAATAGATTGCCTTGAAAGACTGAACCCTTAATTACCCTATTTTACTATCATAAAGTACCGATACGTTTCAAAGTATTTTATTCTGTCGCTCGGTTTGTTTGGTACTTAACGCTTATGTCAACAGTATTCTAGTCATTTTGATGACTTTTTCATCTGTTTCATTTTCCACGTAGAGCAATTTGGTGGGTTTGTCCAATGAGACATGTCGCATTGACTTCTTATACCATTACCAAACAAGAACGACATTTGACCAGTTTGTTGGAGGCGACTTTGGAAAAACGTTGTGGGAAAATGAGAAATTGCTCTTCACCAGCAATTTCTCCTTTACCCACAATGCTTTCTGCTCTATCCCAAGTTTATTTTTCAAATTCATCGCATTTAGAAATGGCGTCTGAAATCCTTCCAGTTAGGGACTCTCTAAACTATTTCTCAACTATTTTTGGTAAAGGGTTAAACAAACAAAAGTTTGATCTGGCCAGGTCTCAAACTTCAGACTCCAGTCTTCCAAGTCAAGAATGGGACAATCCAATGAACAAGTTAGCATACATTGAAAACAGTGTGCGGAAAAGGACTTGTGTAATGAGTAATGTGAACTCTCTATACATGTATGTCAAACAATAACAAAGAAAAAAGGGAGACAATTTTGCCCATCTTTCCCCCATGAGTAAACCTGCTGTTGATTCCCTTACTCTGACTTTCACGGCATACTATTCTAAGCAGCAGCGTGGATAAAGAAATTGTCCATTCATAAGGAGGATTTCAACGCTTTGGGTGGAGTCGGGTGTGGGGGTCGGGTTTCTGGGGGGAAGTTACTCTGTGCGGATATGAACATATACATGTACACTAACAGTCTTGCCAGATTATGGGTAAGGGTTAGCAATCAGAAACATAATAATCAGTAGAATTACTCAATGAAACACTGCAGGAAAAGGGACAATGACTTATTTGATTATCTCCATATGGAAATATTGATCGGACGGGGTCTCGAACAAACGACATTCTGGTTAACGTGGTAAAATCAGAAACATCGTCTGCATACTTCTTTAGAATAGATTGCCTTGAAAGACTGAATCCCTAATTACCCTATTTTACTATCATAAAGTACCGATACGTTTCAAAGTATTTTATTCTGTCGCTCGGTTTGTTTTGGACTTAACGCTGAGGTCAACAGTATTCTAGTCATTTTGATGACTTTTTCATCTGTTTTATTTTCCACGTAGAGCAATTTGGTGGGTCGGTCCAATGAGACATGTCGCATTGACTTCTTATACCATTACCAAACAATAACGACATTTGACCAGTTTGTTGGAGGCGTATTTGGAAAACGTTGTGGGAAAATGAGAAATTGCTCTTCACCAGCAATTTCTCCTTTTCCCACAATGTTTTCTGCTCTATCCCAAGTTTTTTTTTCAAATTCATCGCATTTAGAAATGGCGTCTGAAACTCTTCCAGTTAGGGACTCTCTAAACTATTTCTCAACTATTTTTGGTAAAGGGTTAAACAAACAAAAGTTTGATCTGGCCAGGTCTCAAACTTCAGACTCCAGTCTTCCAAGTCAAAGTCAAACATATGAATGGGACAATCCAATGAACAAGTTAGCATACATTGAAACAGTGTGTGGAAAAGGACTTGTGTAATGAGTAATGTGAACTCTTTGTACATGTATGTCAAACAATAACAAAGAGAAAAGGGAGGCAACTTTGCCCATCTTTCCCCCATGAGTAAACTTGCTGTTGATCCCCTTACTCTGACTTTCACGGCATATTATTCTAAGCAGCAGCGTGGATAAAGAAATTGCCCATTCATAAGGAGGATTTAAATGCTTTGGGTGGAGTCGGGTGTGGGGGTCGGGTTTCTGGGGGGAAGTTACTCTGTGCGGATGTGAACATATACACTAACAGTCTTGCCAGATTATGGGTAAAGGGTTAGCAATCAGAATCATAATAATCAGTAGAATTACTCAATGAAACACTGTAGGAAAAGGGACAATGACTTATTTGATTATCTCCATATGGAAATATTGATCGGACGGGGTCTCGAACAAACGACATTCTGGTTAACGTGGTAAAATCAGAAGCATCGTCTGCATACTTCTTTAGAATAGATTGCCTTGAAAGACTGAATCCCTAATTACCCTATTTTACTATCATAAAGTACCGATACGTTTCAAAGTATTTTATTCTGTTGCTCGGTTTGTTTGGGACTTAACGCTGATGTCAACAGTATTCTAGTCATTTTGATGACTTTTTCATCTGTTTTATTTCCACGTAGAGCAATTTGATGGGTTTGTCCAATGAGACATGTCGCATTGACTTCTTATACCATTACCAAACAATAACGACATTTGACCAGTTTGTTGGAGGGCGACTTTGGAAAACATTGTGGGAAAATGAGAAATTGCTCTTCACCAGCAATTTCTCCTTTTCCCACAATGTTTTCTGCTCTATCCCAAGATTATTTTTCAAATTCATCGCGTTTAGAAATGGCGTCTGAAACTCTTCCAGTTGGGGACTCTCTAAACTATTTCTCAACTATTTTTGGTAAAGGGTTAAACAAACAAAGTTTGATCTGGCCAGGTCTCAAACTTCAGACTCCAGTCTTCCAAGTCATGAATGGGACAATCCAATGAACAAGTTAGCATACATGGAAAACAGTGCGTGGAAAAGGACTTGTGTAATGAGTAATGTGAACTCTATATACATGTATGTCAAACAATAACAAAGAAAAAAGGGAGGCAACTTTTGCCCATCTTTCCTCCATGAGTAAACTTGCTGTTGATCCCCTTACTCTGACTTTCACGGCATACTATTCTAAGCAGCAGCGTGGATAAAGAAATTGCCTATTCATAAGGAGGATTTCAATGCTTTGGGTGGAGTCGGGTGTGGGGGTCGGGTTTCTGGGGGGAAGTTACTCTGTGCGGCGATGAACATATACACTAACAGTCTTGCCAGATTATGGGTAAAGGGTTAGCAATCAGAAACATAATAATCAGTAGAATTACTCAATGAAACACTGTAGGAAAAGGGACAATGACTTATTTGATTATCTCCATATGGAAAGATTGATCGGACGGGGTCTCGAACAAACGACATTCTGGTTAACGCGGTAAAATCAGAAGCATCGTCTGCATACTTCTTTAGAATAGATTGCCTTGAAAGACTGAATCCCTAACTACCCTATTTTACTATCATAAAGTACCGATACGTTTCAAAGTATTTTATTCTGTCGCTCGGTTTGTTTTGGACTTAACGCCGATGTCAACAGTATTCTAGTCATTTTGATGACTTTTCCATCTGTTTTATTTTCCACGTAGAGCAATTTGGTGGGTTTGTCCAACGAGACATGTCGCATTGACTTCTTATACCATTACCAAACAATAACGACATTTGACCAGTTGGTTGGAGGCGACTTTGGGAAAACGTTGTGGGAAAATGAGAAATTGCTCTTCACCAGCAATTTCTCCTTTTCCCACAATGTTTTCTGCTCTATCCCAAGTTTTTTTCTCAAATTCATCGCATTTAGAAATGGCGTCTGAAACTCTTCCAGTTAGGGACTCTCTAAACTATTTCTCAACTCTTTTTGGTAAAGGGTCAAACAAACAAAAGTTTGATCTGGCCAGGTCTCAAACTTCAGACTCCAGTCTTCCAAGTCATGAATGGGACAATCCAATGAACAAGTTAGCATACATTGAAACCAGTGTGTGGAAAAGGACTTGTGTAATGAGTAATGTGAACTCTATATACATGTATGTCAAATAATAACAAAGGCAAAAGGGAGACAACTTTGCCCATCTTTCCCCCATGAGTAAACTTGCTGTTGATCCCCTTACTCTGACTTTCACGGCATACTATTCTAAGCAGCAGCGTGGATAAAGAAATTGCCCATTCATAAGGAGGATTTCAACGCTTTGGGTGGAGTCGGGTGTGGGGGTCGGGTTTCTGGGGGGAAGTTACTCTGTGCGGATATGAACACTAACAGTCTTGCCAGATTATGGGTAAAGGGTTAGCAATCAGAAACATAATAATCAGTAGAATTACTCAATGAAACACTGTAGGAAAAGGGACAATGACTTATTTGATTATCTCCATAGGGAAATATTGATCGGACGGGGTCTCGAACAAACGACATTCTGGTTAACGTGGTAAAATCAGAAACATCGTCCCCATACTTCTTTAGAATAGATTGCCTTGAAAGACTGAATCCCTAATTACCCTATTTTACTATCATAAAGTACCGATACGCTTCAAAGTATTTTATTCTGTCGCTCGGTTTGTTTTGGACTTAACGCCGATGTCAACAGTACTCTAGTCATTTTGATGACTTTTTCATCTGTTTTATTCTCCACGTAGAGCAATTTGGTGGGTTTGTCCGATGAGACATTTCGCACTGACTTCTTATACCATTACCAAACAATAACGACATTTGACCAGTTTGTTGGAGGCTACTTTGGAAAAACGTTGTGAAAAAATGAGAAATTGCTCTTCACCAGCAATTTCTCCTTTTCCCACAATGTTTTCTGCTCTATCCCAAGATTATTATTCAAATTCATCGCATTTAGAAACGGCGTCTGAAACTCTTCCAGTTAGGGACTCTCTAAACTATTTCTCAACTATTTTTGGTAAAGGGTTAAACAAACAAAAGTTTGATCTGGCCAGGTCTCAAACTCAGACTCCAGTCTTCCAAGTCATGAATGGGACAATCCAATGAACAAGTTAGCATACATTGAAAACAGTGTGTAGAAAAGGACTTGTGCAATGAGTAATGTGAACTCTATATACATGTATGTCAAACAATAACAAAGAAAAAAGGGAGACAACCATGCCCATCTTTCCCCATGAGTAAACTTGCTGTTGATCCCCTTACTCTGACTTTCACGGCATACTATTCTAAGCAGCAGCGTGGATAAAGAAATTGCCCATTCATAAGGAGGATTTCAATGCTTTTGGTGGAGTCGGGTGTGGGGGTCGGGTTTCTGGGGGGAAGTTACTCTGTGCGGATATGAACATATACACTAACAGTCTTGCCAGATTATGGGTAAAGGGTTAGCAATCAGAAACATAATAATCAGAAGAATTACTCAATGAAACGCTGTAGGAAAAGGGACAATGACTTATTTGATTATCTCCATATGGAAATATTGATCGGACGGGGTCTCGAACAATCCACATTCTGGTTAACGTGGTAAAATCAGAAGCATCGTCTGCATACTTCTTTAGAATAGATTGCCTGGAAAGACTGAATCCCTAATTACCCTATTTTACTATCATAAAGTACCGATACGTTTCAAAGTATTTTATTCGGTCGCTCGGTTTGTTTGGGACTTAACGCTGATGTCAACAGTATTCTAGTCATTTTGATGACTCTTCCATCTGTTTGATTTTCCACGTAGAGCAATTTGGTGGGTTTGTCCAATGAGACATGTCACATTGACTTCTTATACCATTACTAAACAATAACGACATTTGACCAGTTTGTTGGAGGCGACTTTGGAAAACGTTGTGGGAAAATGAGAAATTGCTCTTCACCAGCAATTTCTCCTTTTCCCACAATGTTTTCTGCTCTATCCCAAGTTTATTTTTCAAATTCATCGCATTTAGAAATGGCGTCTGAATCTCTTCCAGTTAGGGACTCTCTAAACTATTTCTCAACTATTTTTGGTAAAGGGTTAAATAAACAAAAGTTTGATCTGGCCAGGTCTCAAACTTCAGACTCCAGTCTTCCAAGTCATGAATGGGACAATCCTATGAACATGTTAGCATACATTGAAAACAGTGTGTGGAAAAGGACTTGTGTAATGAGTAATGTGAACTCTACATACATGTATGTCAAACAATAACAAAGGCAAAAGGGAGACAACTTTGCCCATCTTTCCCCCATGAGTAAACTTTCTGTTGATCCCCTTACTCTGACTTTCATGGCATACTATTCTAAGCAGCAGCGTGGATAAAGAAATTGCCCATTCATAAGGAGGATTTCAATGCTTTGGGTGGAGTCGGGTGTGGGGGGCTGGTTTCTGGGGGGAAGTTACTCTGTGCGGATATGAACATATACACTAACAGTCTTGCCAGATTATGGGTAAAGGGTTAGCAATCAGAAACATAATAATCAGTAGAATTACTCAATGAAACACCGTAGGAAAAGGGACAATGACTTATTTGATTATCTCCATATAGAAATATTGATCGGACGGGGTCTCGAACAAACGACATTCTGGTTAACGTGGTAAAATCAGAAGCATCGTCTGCACACTTCTTTTGAATAGATTGCCTTGAAAGACTGAATCCCTAATTACCCTATTTTACTATCATAAAGTACCGATACGTTTCAAAGTATTTTATTCTGTCGCTCGGTTTGTTTTGGACTTAACGCTGATGTCAACAGTATTCTAGTCATTTTGATGACTTTTTCATCTGTTTTATTTTCCACGTAGAGCAATTTGGTGGTTTGTCCAATGAGACATGTCGCATTGACTTCTTATACCATTACCAAACAATAACGACATTTGACCAGTTTGTTGGAGGCGACTTTGGAAAAACGTTGTGGGAAAATGAGAAATTTGTTCTTCACCAGCAATTCCTCCTTTTCCCACAAAGTTTTCTCCTCTATCCCAAGATTATTTTTCAAATTCATCGCATTTAGAAATGGCGTCTGAAACTCTTTCAGTTAGAGACTCTCTAAACTATTTCTCAACTATTTTTGGTAAAGGGTTAAACAAACAAAAGTTTGATCTGGCCAGGTCTCAAACTCCAGACTCCAGTCTTCCAAGTCATGAATGGGACAATCCAATGAACAAGTTAGCATACATTGAAAACAGTGTGTGGAAAAGGACTTGTGTAATGAGTAATGTGAACTCTCTATACATGTATGTCAAACAATAACAAAAGAAAAAAGGGAGGCAACTTTGCCCATCTTTCCCCCATGAGTAAACTTGCTGTTGATCCCCTTACTCTGACTTTCACGGCATAATATTCTAAGCAGAAGCGTGGATAAAGAAATTGCCCATTCATAAGGAGGATTTCAATGCTTTGGGTGTAGTCGGGTGTGGGGGTCGGGTTTCTGGGGGGAAGTTACTCTGTGCGGATATGAACATATACACTAACAGTCTTGCCAGATTATGGGTAAAGGGTTAGCAATCAGAAACATAATAATCAGTAGAATTACCAAATGAAACACTGTAGGAAAAGGGACAATGACTTATTTGATTATCTCCATATAGAAATATTGATCGGACGGGGTCTCGAACAAACGACATCCTGGTTAACGTGGTAAAATCAGAAACATCGCCTGCATACTTCTTTAGAATAGATTGCCTTGAAAGACTGAATCCCTAATTACCATATTTTACTATCATAAAGTACCGATACGTTTCAAGGTATTTTATTCTGTCGCTCGGTTTGTTTGGGACTTAACGTTGATGTCAACAGTATTCTAGTCATTTTGATGACTTTTTCATCTGTTTCATTTTCCACGTAGAGCAATTTGGTGGGTTTGTCCAATGAGACATGTCGCATTGACTTCTTATACCATTACCAAACAATAACGACATTTGACCAGTTTGTTGGAGGCGACTTTGGAAAAACGTTGTGGGAAAATGAGAAATGGCTCTTCACCAGCAATTTCTCCTTTTCCCACAATGTTTTCTGCTCTATCCCAAGATTATTTTTCAAATTCATCGCATTTAGAAATGGCGTCTGAAACTCTTCCAGTTAGGGACTCTCTAAACTATTTCTCAACTATTTTGGTAAAGGGTTAAACAAACAAAAGTTTGATCTGGCCAGGTCTCAAACTTCAGACTCCAGTCTTCCAAGTCAACCCTATGAATGGGACAATCCAATGAACAAGTTAGCATACATTGAAAACAGTGTGTGGAAAGGACTTGTGTAATGAGTAATGTGAACTCTCTATACATGTATGTCAAACAATAACAAAGAAAAAAAGGAGGCAACTTTGCCCATCTTTCCCCCATGAGTAAACTTGCTGTTGATCCCCTTACTCTGACTTTCACGGCATACTATTCTAAGCAGCAGCGTGATAAAGAAATTGCCCATTCATAAGGAGGATTTCAATGCTTTGGGTGGAGTCGGGTGTGGGGGTCGGGTTTCTGGGGGGAAGTTACTCTGTGCGGATATGAACATATACACTAACAGTCTTGCCAGATTATGGGTAAAGGGTTAGCAATCAGAAACATAATAATCAGTAGAATTACTCAATGAAACACTGTAGGAAAAGGACAATGACTTATTTGATTATCTCCATATAGAAATATTGATCGGACGGGGTCTCGAACAAACGACACTCTGGTTAACGTGGTAAAATCAGAAACGTCGTCTGCATACTTCTTTAGAATAGATTGCCTTGAAAGACTGAATCCCTAATCACCATATTTTACTATCATAAAGTACCGATACGTTTCAAAGTATTTTATTCTGTCGCTCTGTTTTTTTTGGACTTAACGCTGATGTCAACAGTATTCTAGTCATTTTGATGACTTTTCCATCTGTTTTATTTTCCATGTAGAGTAATTTGGTGGGTTTGTCCAATGAGACATGTCGCATTGACTTCTTATACCATTACCAAACAATAACGACATTTGACCAGTTTGTTGGAGGCGACTTTGGAAAAACGTTGAGGGAAAATGAGAAATTGCTCCTCACCAGCAATTTCTCCTTTTCCCACAATGTTTTCTGCTCTATCCCAGGATTATTTTTCAAATGCATCGCATTTAGAAATGGCGTCTGAAACTCTTCCAGTTAGGGACTGTCTAAACTTTTTCTCAACTATTTTTGGTAAAGGTTTAAACAAACAAAAGTTTGATCTGGCCAGGTCTCAAACTTCAGACTCCAGTCTTCCAAGTCATGAATGGGACAATCCAATGCACACGCTAGCATACATTGAAAACAGTGTGTGGAAAAGGACTTGTGTAATGAGTAATGTGAACTCTATATACATGTATGTCAAACAATAACAAAGAAAAAGGGAGGCAAATTTGCCCATCTTTCCCCCATGAGTAAACTTGCTGTTGATCCCCTTACTCTGACTTTCACGGCATACTATTCTAAGTAGCAGCGTGGATAAAGAAATTGCCCATTCATAAGGAGGATTTCAATGCTTTGGGTGGAGTCGGTGTGGGGGTCGGGTTTCTGGGGGGAAGTTACTCTGTGCGGATATGAACATATACACTAACAGTCTTGCCAGATTATGGGTCAAGGGTTAGCAATCAGAAACATAATAACCAGTAGAATTACTCAATGAAACACTGTAGGAAAAGGGACAATGACTTATTTGATTATCTCCATATGGAAATATTGATCGGACGGGGTCTCGAACAAACGACATTCTGGTTAACGTGGTAAAATCAGAAGCATCGCCTGCATACTTCTTTAGAATAGATTGCCTTGAAAGACTGAATCCCTAATTACCCTATTTTACTATCATAAAGTACCGATACGTTTCAAAGTATTTTATTCTGTCGCTCGGTTTGTTTTGGACTTAACGCTGATGTCAACAGTATTCTAGTCATTTTGATGACTTTTCCATCTGTTTTATTTTCCACGTAGAGCAATTTGGTGGGTTTGTCCAATGAGACATGTCGCATTGACTTCTTATAACATTACCAAACAATAACGACATTTGACCAGTTTGTTGGAGGCGACTTTGGAAAAACGTTGTGGGAAAATGAGAAATTGCTCTTCACCAGCAATTTCTCCTTTTCCCACAATGTTTTCTCCTCTATCCGAAGATCAGTTTTCAAATTCATCGCATTCAGAAATGGCGTCTGAAACTCCTCCAGTTAGGGACTGTCTAAACTTTTTTTCAACTATTTTTGGTAAAGGGTTAAACAAACAAAAGTTTGATCTGGCCAGGTCTCAAACTTCAGACTCCAGTCTTCCAAGTCATGAATGGGACAATCCAATGAACAAGTTAGCATACATTGAAAACAGTGTGTGGAAAAGGACTTGTGTAATGAGTAATGTGAACTCTATATACATGTATGTCAAACAATAACAAAGAAAAAAGGGAGGCAACTTTGCCCATCTTTCCCCCATGAGTAAACTTGCTGTTGATCCCCTTACTCTGACTTTCACGGCATACTATTCTAAGCAGCAGCGTGGATAAAGAAATTGCCCATTCATAAGGAGGATTTCAATGCTTTGGGTGGAGTCGGGTGTGGGGGTCGGGTTTCTGGGGGGAAGTTACTCTGTGCGGATATGAACATATACACTAACAGTCTTGCCAGATTATGGGTAAAGGGTTAGCAATCAGAAACATAATAATCAGTAGAATTACTCAATGAAACACTGTAGGAAAAGGGACAATGACTTATTTGATTATCTCCATATAGAAATATTGATCGGACGGGGTCTCGAACAAACGACATTCTGGTTAACGTGGTAAAATCAGAAACATCGTCTGCATACTTCTTTAGAATAGATTGCCTTGAAAGACTGAATCCCTAATTACCCTATTTTACTATCATAAAGTACCGATACGTTTCAAAGTATTTTATTCTGTCGCTCGGTTTGTTTTGGACTTAACGCTGATGTCAACAGTATTCTAGTCATTTTGATGACTTTTCCATCTGTTTTATTTTCCACGTAGAGCAATTTGGTGGGTTTGTCCAATGAGACATGTCGCATTGACTTCTTATACCATTACCAAACAATAACGACATTTGACCAGTTTGTTGGAGGCGACTTTGGAAAAACGTTGTGGGAAAATGAGAAATTGCTCTTCACCAGCAATTTCTCCTTTTCCCACAATGTTTTCTGCTCTATCCCAAGTTTATTTTTCAAATTCATCGCATTTAGAAATGGCGTCTGAAACTCTTCCAGTTAGGGACTCTCTAAACTATTTCTCAACTATTTTTGGTAAAGGGTTAAACAAACAAAAGTTTGATCTGGCCAGGTCTCAAACTTCAGACTCCAGTCTTCCAAGTCATGAATGGGACAATCCAATGAACAAGTTAGCATACATTGAAAACAGTGTGTGGAAAAGGACTTGTGTAATGAGTAATGTGAACTCTTATATACATGTATGTCAAACAATAACAAAGAAAAAAGGGAGCAACTTTGCCCATCTTTCCCCCATGAGTAAACTTGCTGTTGATCCCCTTACTCTGACTTTCACGGCATACTATTCTAAGCAGCAGCGTGGATAAAGAAATTGCCCATTCATAAGGAGGATTTCAATGCTTTGGGTGGAGTCGGGTGTGGGGGTCGGGTTTCTGGGGGGAAGTTACTCTGTGCGGATATGAACATATACACTAACAGTCTTGCCAGATTATGGGTAAAGGGTTAGCAATCAGAAACATAATAATCAGTAGAATTACTCAATGAAACACTGTAGGAAAAGGGACAATGACTTATTTGATTATCTCCATATGGAAATATTGATCGGACGGGGTCTCGAACAAACGACATTCTGGTTAACGTGGTAAAATCAGAAACATCGTCTGCATACTTCTTTAGAATAGATTGCCTTGAAAGACTGAATCCCTAATTACCCTATTTTACTATCATAAAGTACCGATACGTTTCAAAGTATTTTATTCTGTCGCTCGGTTTGTTTTGGACTTAACGCTGATGTCAACAGTATTCTAGTCATTTTGATGACTTTTCCATCTGTTTTATTTTCCACGTAGAGCAATTTGGTGGGTTTGTCCAATGAGACATGTCGCATTGACTTCTTATACCATTACCAAACAATAACGACATTTGACCAGTTTGTTGGAGGCGACTTTGGAAAAACGTTGTGGGAAAATGAGAAATTGCTCTTCACCAGCAATTTCTCCTTTTCCCACAATGTTTTCTGCTCTATCCCAAGATTATTTTTCAAATTCATCGCATTTAGAAATGGCGTCTGAAACTCTTCCAGTTAGGGACTCTCTAAACTATTTCTCAACTATTTTTGGTAAAGGGTTAAACAAACAAAAGTTTGATCTGGCCAGGTCTCAAACTTCAGACTCCAGTCTTCCAAGTCATGAATGGGACAATCCAATGAACAAGTTAGCATACATTGAAAACAGTGTGTGGAAAAGGACTTGTGTAATGAGTAATGTGAACTCTATATACATGTATGTCAAACAATAACAAAGAAAAAAGGGAGACAACTTTGCCCATCTTTCCCCCATGAGTAAACTTGCTGTTGATCCCCTTACTCTGACTTTCACGGCATACTATTCTAAGCAGCAGCGTGGATAAAGAAATTGCCCATTCATAAGGAGGATTTCAATGCTTTGGGTGGAGTCGGGTGTGGGGGTCGGGTTTCTGGGGGGAAGTTACTCTGTGCGGATATGAACATATACACTAACAGTCTTGCCAGATTATGGGTAAAGGGTTAGCAATCAGAAACATAATAATCAGTAGAATTACTCAATGAAACACTGTAGGAAAAGGGACAATGACTTATTTGATTATCTCCATATAGAAATATTGATCGGACGGGGTCTCGAACAAACGACATTCTGGTTAACGTGGTAAAATCAGAAACATCGTCTGCATACTTCTTTAGAATAGATTGCCTTGAAAGACTGAATCCCTAATTACCCTATTTTACTATCATAAAGTACCGATACGTTTCAAAGTATTTTATTCTGTCGCTCGGTTTGTTTTGGACTTAACGCTGATGTCAACAGTATTCTAGTCATTTTGATGACTTTTTCATCTGTTTTATTTTCCACGTAGAGCAATTTGGTGGGTTTGTCCAATGAGACATGTCGCATTGACTTCTTATACCATTACCAAACAATAACGACATTTGACCAGTTTGTTGGAGGCGACTTTGGAAAAACGTTGTGGGAAAATGAGAAATTGCTCTTCACCAGCAATTTCTCCTTTTCCCACAATGTTTTCTGCTCTATCCCAAGTTTATTTTTCAAATTCATCGCATTTAGAAATGGCGTCTGAAACTCTTCCAGTTAGGGACTCTCTAAACTATTTCTCAACTATTTTTGGTAAAGGGTTAAACAAACAAAAGTTTGATCTGGCCAGGTCTCAAACTTCAGACTCCAGTCTTCCAAGTCATGAATGGGACAATCCAATGAACAAGTTAGCATACATTGAAAACAGTGTGTGGAAAAGGACTTGTGTAATGAGTAATGTGAACTCTCTATACATGTATGTCAAACAATAACAAAGAAAAAAGGGAGGCAACTTTGCCCATCTTTCCCCCATGAGTAAACTTGCTGTTGATCCCCTTACTCTGACTTTCACGGCATACTATTCTAAGCAGCAGCGTGGATAAAGAAATTGCCCATTCATAAGGAGGATTTCAATGCTTTGGGTGGAGTCGGGTGTGGGGGTCGGGTTTCTGGGGGGAAGTTACTCTGTGCGGATATGAACATATACACTAACAGTCTTGCCAGATTATGGGTAAAGGGTTAGCAATCAGAAACATAATAATCAGTAGAATTACTCAATGAAACACTGTAGGAAAAGGGACAATGACTTATTTGATTATCTCCATATGGAAATATTGATCGGACGGGGTCTCGAACAAACGACATTCTGGTTAACGTGGTAAAATCAGAAGCATCGTCTGCATACTTCTTTAGAATAGATTGCCTTGAAAGACTGAATCCCTAATTACCCTATTTTACTATCATAAAGTACCGATACGTTTCAAAGTATTTTATTCTGTCGCTCGGTTTGTTTTGGACTTAACGCTGATGTCAACAGTATTCTAGTCATTTTGATGACTTTTCCATCTGTTTTATTTTCCACGTAGAGCAATTTGGTGGGTTTGTCCAATGAGACATGTCGCATTGACTTCTTATACCATTACCAAACAATAACGACATTTGACCAGTTTGTTGGAGGCGACTTTGGAAAAACGTTGTGGGAAAATGAGAAATTGCTCTTCACCAGCAATTTCTCCTTTTCCCACAATGTTTTCTGCTCTATCCCAAGATTATTTTTCAAATTCATCGCATTTAGAAATGGCGTCTGAAACTCTTCCAGTTAGGGACTCTCTAAACTATTTCTCAACTATTTTTGGTAAAGGGTTAAACAAACAAAAGTTTGATCTGGCCAGGTCTCAAACTTCAGACTCCAGTCTTCCAAGTCATGAATGGGACAATCCAATGAACAAGTTAGCATACATTGAAAACAGTGTGTGGAAAAGGACTTGTGTAATGAGTAATGTGAACTCTTATACATGTATGTCAAACAATAACAAAGAAAAAAGGGAGGCAACTTTGCCCATCTTTCCCCCATGAGTAAACTTGCTGTTGATCCCCTTACTCTGACTTTCACGGCATACTATTCTAAGCAGCAGCGTGGATAAAGAAATTGCCCATTCATAAGGAGGATTTCAACGCTTTGGGTGGAGTCGGTGTGGGGGTCGGGTTTCTGGGGGGAAGTTACTCTGTGCGGATATGAACATATACACTAACAGTCTTGCCAGATTATGGGTAAAGGGTTAGCAATCAGAAACATAATAATCAGTAGAATTACTCAATGAAACACTGTAGGAAAAGGGACAATGACTTATTTGATTATCTCCATATAGAAATATTGATCGGACGGGGTCTCGAACAAACGACATTCTGGTTAACGTGGTAAAATCAGAAACATCGTCTGCATACTTCTTTAGAATAGATTGCCTTGAAAGACTGAATCCCTAATTACCCTATTTTACTATCATAAAGTACCGATACGTTTCAAAGTATTTTATTCTGTCGCTCGGTTTGTTTTGGACTTAACGCTGATGTCAACAGTATTCTAGTCATTTTGATGACTTTTTCATCTGTTTTATTTTCCACGTAGAGCAATTTGGTGGGTTTGTCCAATGAGACATGTCGCATTGACTTCTTATACCATTACCAAACAATAACGACATTTGACCAGTTTGTTGGAGGCGACTTTGGAAAACGTTGTGGGAAAATGAGAAATTGCTCTTCACCAGCAATTTCTCCTTTTCCCACAATGTTTTCTGCTCTATCCCAAGTTTATTTTTCAAATTCATCGCATTTAGAAATGGCGTCTGAAACTCTTCCAGTTAGGGACTCTCTAAACTATTTCTCAACTATTTTTGGTAAAGGGTTAAACAAACAAAAGTTTGATCTGGCCAGGTCTCAAACTTCAGACTCCAGTCTTCCAAGTCATGAATGGGACAATCCAATGAACAAGTTAGCATACATTGAAAACAGTGTGTGGAAAAGGACTTGTGTAATGAGTAATGTGAACTCTATATACATGTATGTCAAACAATAACAAAGAAAAAAGGGAGGCAACTTTGCCCATCTTTCCCCCATGAGTAAACTTGCTGTTGATCCCCTTACTCTGACTTTCACGGCATACTATTCTAAGCAGCAGCGTGGATAAAGAAATTGCCCATTCATAAGGAGGATTTCAACGCTTTGGGTGGAGTCGGGTGTGGGGGTCGGGTTTCTGGGGGGAAGTTACTCTGTGCGGATATGAACATATACACTAACAGTCTTGCCAGATTATGGGTAAAGGGTTAGCAATCAGAAACATAATAATCAGTAGAATTACTCAATGAAACACTGTAGGAAAAGGGACAATGACTTATTTGATTATCTCCATATGGAAATATTGATCGGACGGGGTCTCGAACAAACGACATTCTGGTTAACGTGGTAAAATCAGAAGCATCGTCTGCATACTTCTTTAGAATAGATTGCCTTGAAAGACTGAATCCCTAATTACCCTATTTTACTATCATAAAGTACCGATACGTTTCAAAGTATTTTATTCTGTCGCTCGGTTTGTTTTGGACTTAACGCTGATGTCAACAGTATTCTAGTCATTTTGATGACTTTTTCATCTGTTTTATTTTCCACGTAGAGCAATTTGGTGGGTTTGTCCAATGAGACATGTCGCATTGACTTCTTATACCATTACCAAACAATAACGACATTTGACCAGTTTGTTGGAGGCGACTTTGGAAAAACGTTGTGGGAAAATGAGAAATTGCTCTTCACCAGCAATTTCTCCTTTTCCCACAATGTTTTCTGCTCTATCCCAAGTTTATTTTTCAAATTCATCGCATTTAGAAATGGCGTCTGAAACTCTTCCAGTTAGGGACTCTCTAAACTATTTCTCAACTATTTTTGGTAAAGGGTTAAACAAACAAAAGTTTGATCTGGCCAGGTCTCAAACTTCAGACTCCAGTCTTCCAAGTCAAACCATGAATCCACACCACCCCAGCCTACCCCCTTCCACATTTTACTGAAATATTCCTCCTTAAAACTCATTTCTTTTAATTTTTCAACAATAATGTATGCTTAACATCTCCATTAGGACCAGTCAATTGGGCATTTAAGGGGGAACAGGTTAATCATTGTCATCATTCCAATGGACCGAACTACACCATGTCAATCAAACAGCATCATACAAAGTAGTTCGGTTATAATCAGACATTCTTAGCAAAAAATCAAACGATAATGAATGCACAGCTTCTAGTGATACATTCCAATGAATAAGTTAGCATATGTTCAAATATGGCTTATATTATCATTTCAATCTAATTAATATTACCAAATTACATTTGTTTGAAGGACTATTTTTGGGTACTACGACCCGGAAGTATTCTGAAAGCACTCTGGAAGTACTTAATTTCTTAATTTCCCCAAAACGATAAAAATATTCAAAATGGAAAACATTGAAACTAAAGTGGTCATCGTTAATACATTTGTAATTCGTGAAGAATGTATTATTCATGCGTGTATCGTACACGGCATCACGTCATGGTTAACATAAATACCTCCATAAACTACACCCGTATTATGATTCTTATTGATTTATCATAATCCGATACTTGTAAACTTGTGATCTTGACATAATAGGCAATCCTTGCTGAATTCAGCTTGACTTAATCAAAACATAATAAATATTCATAAAGAAAAAGAAAAGAGAAAAAACTTACATTACAGCCACATTTAGCCAGGAGCTTGTCCTTCCCTATATAACCTCCATGTTTTGTGAAAAATGAATTACAACGGTGTAATTTTTATTTATGAATAAACACGCTCACACATGTGACGCGTCTTCTACAACAATGCATTTGTAATTACTATATACACATAATCATTTCACAAATGCTGTTTAATGTCCAGATAAAATAAGTCCATGTTCACACGAGATTGTATGAAAATACATGTATTCTAAACCATCTTCATTGCGTACCAAATCAGAAACAGATATGTTAGGCAAGTCTATTCTATAACCGCAATCATAATCATACATATATATATCAACAAAAAGTTGTCTGCGCGAGAAAAGTAATGCGATTCAAACATCACGTGCGGGTGACCCAGATACAGTTTAAATTTATTTAGTTACAAATGCAGACGCTCGCGCTACAAGCCTGTCTTAAGAGAAGCCTTATAATACAAGAATGTGTCGTCTTCTTTTCAAAAATCTTGAATATCTACTTGATTTTGATGAGGAAAGATACTCAGAGTAGCAGACAGATTAGATCACAGGCCAGTCGCCAAATGAATTGGCGGCTGGCCTGGATCTAACCTATTTGCATAAGCATGAGGTCGGTTCCAGTACTATAAGGAATAAGAATGTTTTCCTACATAAATTAAGGACGCTGAAATATAGTAGATGTGTTCTTATTTGCTTATTTCATTGAACCTTTTGTCAAACAGTGTTTACAGGCTTTTCTGACAGTTTTACTTCTCTGAATAACTCTTGACTAAACTAAAAGAAGGAAAGAAAGAATAGTTTAATCAAAGCTTTACTTAATCTTCCAAAGTACGATTCCTTACCAAGGAATATTTACTCCAATAAACAACTGTATAGATTCTACGTATTTTCCATTTTATTTTGTTATGTAGGTTAAAGGCACGAAAACCAAGTGTTGGGACCAAAGTCTGAGAATTCAAGAATATAATGATGTAACCAGGATTGAACCCAGCATTCTCCTTTAAGGGGGAGAGTGTCTATTAATAAAAATATCAAAGCTGTGATATATGATAGTCTCAATAATGATCCGTTCGAACGAAGCTTTTTTCATCATTTGGACATATATTGTGCTTCGCTACCGAAGGCGTCAGTCATTGAGTCAAAATAGCAATAGCCTTCGAGACCAGTTATCTAGAATATGATATCTGAATGCTTACTTAGAACCAAAGACTGTGGACCAACGCTAATCGAACTCACATCTGTTAGGTTAGACCAATTCAAACAATACAAGAACTCTGCATGCATGTATACAATTTCCATTAGATGTCAGGCAAGAGTGCCTGCTCAAAATTACTGTAGACCATAGGTTCGTCTACTCATAACACTGTAGACAATCTTTTTATAAAATGCCACCATAGAATTAATATAGGCCTATGGGTTAAGAAATTGTTAATGCTTAGTTCCATCTATCAGTATAAGAAGTAAAGACTTTTGAAGATACTTGGGTTTATACACAAGACAATAGTAAGTCCTTCTAAACACGTGAATCACACATAATTTAAGTTTTGTAATGAACCCTGGTATACTTCAAGATCTGTTGGGCAACTTGCAATGGCAGTGCTCCTGGTGTATTGCTTTAGAATATTTAAAGCATCGATCCTGATGCATATATTTTAAACGACAAATGCGTGCCCTACGCTACTTAACGTCTTAGAGAAAGTAAAAATCATTTCAATATCCTAAAACAAACCTATGTTCACTTACAGCGGTTGATTGTCAAAACTGAAAGGAAGGTAACACCGTTGAACCATTAATAAAATATGCATGTATTTGAACACTTACTTTTTTTCTTTTCTTTTCTTTCATCTGTGTAAGGTATGTAAAGTATTTTCGGATCCCAAATACTTTCTGTAACCACTAATCACTTAACACATAATTAATTCCATTCATTTGAATATATTATGCACATATTAAGATTTCTTTAATCACGAATCACTATACACACCAATTCCATTCATTTGAACACTCTAAGACTATGCACACACACAGACATGATTTTTCTACATCTTTAAACTACGCATTCCGATGACAGAATTTCGATATCTTTGGGAGACAGTCTCCCAAATGACTAACGGAATGCCGATGTTTCTATCCGGATTGACCAGCCCTTATGAGCAGTTATGTATGTGGTTTTCCTCCATAATTATGAGTCGGGCAGCACAACATAATTGAAATAATGTTGACGCAATATAAAATCCATATCATTGAATGAACTTAATTATGAATCACTTAACAAATAATTAATTCCTTAGTTTTAACAGTTTATTCACAAGCTTAAATGATTTCTTCAATCATTTACGAAGCACTAAACACATATTTAATTCCATTCATTTGAACACACCTAGAAGCACCGATTCACTTTTTGATATTAACTTTTTAGGCACACTCGTCTACACGCGAATTGCGTGCAACACGTGCTCGGGACGCTAATACACACGTGTACATAAGTAAGGCCACTTCTTTTTCTTTCTTTAGTTTCTCGGACGAATTTAGATAAATGTCGGCTCAGGAAGATGGGAAAAGAGAAGAATCACAAATGATGATGCATTTTCAAATATTTTAATTTGCATATGGCCTTTAAAAGACAACGGTGTTTCATCATCAGACATCTGTTTGTTCATCTAAATATCAGTTGGATTTGGTAATTATTTTACATGGTAATTTTCAGACTAGCTTTGCTATCAATTAAACTAGATTGGAAGATATTTAACATGTAACCAGAATGACTGAATGAAAGGCGTTTTAGTTTTTGATGGAGTACAAGCACGTATTGGTAGCACAGGTATATTTTTCTGCTTTTTGGCACATCCGGTAGGCGGCCTGAATCCTTTCCTGAAGCAAGTATCACAAATTGGCCGAACGATTGAATGTTTTCTCTTGAGGTCTTACACTCCATTGAGTCACTCAAATCGGTATCCCAACAGTTGAAGTACACATTCTAAAGCATGGGAATGAGTCCGGTATGAAAATGTGGGGAAAATGGAAAATAACCTTTTGAAGGGGCAGAAAACATTGTGGGAAAAGGAGAAATTATTGTTTGGTAATGGGACGAGTGGTAATAGACATTAGGCCGCGGAAGTTAAGGACCCCTAGTGCGGGGTATACCTACGGGCGCGGACCCCGGGCTATATAGGGTATGGGTATTGAGATTGTGTCAATTACGTTGCGTATTCGGAATCGTAATAAAAACTGGCTTTTTTTCTGAAACCGGCTTTCAAATCGTAATGGTATCGCTATTACTCAGTTTTTTTTTATCACTGATGTCAGAGACATACATGTTTAAAACATGTTATTTATGTATCTGCGGTCGTGGAGGGCATTGGTCCAGACTTACCGTTCTACTAAACAACTTATGGAAAATATTTGTGCAAGTCAAAACAGACAAGCATGTACAGTATCTTAAAAGATCATACATTATTGCAATGTGATACGTCATTGGAAGCGCCTCAGAGAGACGTTTCCAATGATGTGTTACTAAGCAATATTGCTTGGCCCAACATTGAAATAAGAATGAATGCTGTTTTTAACTTACGCAAATATTTAGCATATAATGTTTAGTAAAACGGTACCCAGGGGTAGAGCGTCGGCTTCTGGAAACGATGACTGTGTGTTGCCTTGCGAACTTTCGTTAATCCGCATTCGGAGCGAGTACTGGTTATGTATCCAGCAAGCACAATCAAGAATGGTTGCGTTTAAGTTTGGTTTTATGAAGTAAGGGGTTGCAGACTCTCTTTTGTTATCCACTAAAAGTATCATCATGTTAAGCCCAGAAAGTCAGTAGAGGCTTCTCTGGGACATTCGAAATGTACATCAGTGAAACATTCCTTCACGTTGTTGCCAAAAGACTCTAAGAAAATGTTCTCCGGCATCAGGTCTTGTAAACTACAAATCGGGAGACATATCCATTTGACAATGAATAGAATACGCTTTTATAAAAGAAGCACTCCTACTCGTGAAAGAACAGTGCCTTATTTTATCGTAATGCTCACTTGGGTTTGTGCTACACATGAACAAGACAGACTGTATATAACCAGAGCATGGGATAATGTGTACTTTCGGGGATCCAAGAACAGTCTTACGTCCAGGCCAGCCTGCGCGCGGGGTTATGTGTCGATCCTTGTCGATGCACTTTGTCTGATGGGTTGTTCTGTGTTTCTCGCCTTTCTTGATTTGTCTTTGACCATAAATCAACGTGACAAATGCAGACCCATAAGGCTGCAGCCAAGATATGATAGAAAGCGCTTTGGTAGAGCCCTTTAAAAAGTTAACGGGAGGCGCCGTGTTTTTCTTCCGTAATCGTGCTATAACGGGGTAGGCGCCATGTTTTATACCTGTCCCTAGATAATATCCGTAAAAGCCTCACAGGGTTTAGTCCAGATAACTGGTCTCGAAGGCTATTGCTATTTTGACTGATGCCTTCGGTAGCGAAGCACGATGAATGTCCAAATGACGAAAAAAAGCTTCGTTTACGGATCATTATTGAGACTACACAGAGTTAACATTGTCGATTCAAACATCAAAGTCATAAAAATGCACCAATTCTACATAAGAATTAGACATCTAGATGGTCTACTGGTAAAACCAAGAAATATTTTGTAAAAGAAAACAATATTGTCTTTAATACGAAAGCCATGTATCCATCTAGTGGCTTTGAAAGTCGTATACCTATCTGACTTCACATACATGGTGAGATTTTAATAATGATAGAAAATGAAGAAGAATTATGGGGATGCTTCAAAAGTTTGTTTGCATCTTTGTTAGCGCTGCTTCATGTAGTGTGACAGAAATAGGGTTTATGTATAAATACTACTTATACAGCCTCGCTGTGGAAGCCGGCTTTTATGGGTGATTCGGTAGAGTGGTTGGCTTTTTCTCGAAGTTAAGCAACGTACTAAGTGGTTAGTACCTGGATGGATGACCCACGATGGCTTTACTCCGAGAGGGACCCGATACACGTTACAGAATTGGTGGCAGCGGTGGGATGTGGTTTGATATCACTATCATTCCCGTACCTTAAATTGTTCGTCGCATGTTCTCGGTCCTTGTTTCTGCTTTGATGCAGTGTTTATAGTGGCAATAGTACCTTCTTGAAATGTAAAAAAGTCGGTAACTGCCCATGTACGTCTTTGTGACATTTGTGACTTCGGGACGAAGTCAAGAGAAAGGCGGGAGAAATGTGACAGAAATAGGGTTTATGTATAAATACTACTTCTACAGTCTCGCTGTGGAAGCCGGCTTTTATGTGAGATTCGGTAGAGTGGTTGGCTTTCTCCCGAAGGTAAGCAACGTACTAAGTGGTTAGTACTTGGATGGGTGACCCACGATTGCTTTACTCCGAGGGGGACCCGATACACGTTACAGTAGTAAGCGTTTACTTTGAAAGTATTAGTTTACATTGCGATAGATTATAGGATGGATTAACGAAAATTCATCAACAAGGAATGATTATACTCATGTTTTTGTAATTGGATAGTGGCATCTCCATAAACATAACAGCTTTTTTGTTACTAAACATAAGCCATTCTTTTTACTGAGATTGAGATCTAATTCATGGCTGTGCCAATAGTCTTT
The DNA here is from genome assembly GCA_947846245.1 of Cerastoderma edule. Lineage (NCBI taxonomy): Eukaryota > Metazoa > Mollusca > Bivalvia > Cardiida > Cardiidae > Cerastoderma > Cerastoderma edule. The sequence continues at coordinate 14,179,089 of OX401422.1, read as the reverse complement.
TTTTTTCACCGTTTTAGAATTCAATGCAACATGATTTAATTTTTTCACCTCTGAGCAAATTTGTTCATGATGGAAGGCAGTGAGCAGTGACTTTTTTTTTATTTGATTCATTTCGTAGAGTAAAAACTTAGAAAAAGAGAGATGCAAAGGCTCAATTCACCTTATTTTAACAAATTCACAGGATTTCAGCAACTCAAAGAAACAGACAATGATTGATAATATCAGAGACATAGATGTTATCTATGTCTCTGGTTTTCGACGTTATCCAGTGGAGAATAACGTTTTGAATGTAAAGGGAGGTAACTCAAATTTACAGTACACATATTTTTAGTTTGGATTGTCTCGCTTTGACCATAAATTACCTTATTCGGCAAAACGAGTAGATTTTCGTAGCAAATAAGGACTGCATGCTTGGATTTTGTGTTATTGAACTTTCTCACGTACTTGATGATGCGAGTATCTTTAATAATTTCTCACTTGGCCACATTTATTGCAGAAAATTTAAAAGAATAAGGATGACGACCAATTCACACATTAATTAAATCCTATTAGGAATAACACACTGCTTTGAAGAATGCTAGATAACACGTTAACTTTGATCTATTCATAGCATATTCATAGCAAAAATTAAACTTTCAACTACAGAATCTTTCTTTTCTTCATTCCCTTACAAGTTTTTGATGCATTTGTTCGATTCATTCGCTATATTTGAGAACATTCCATTTTCGAAAAAAACGTCCTAAAAGTCAATACTCAAACACCTCTAATTAGGCTCTTCCGGTTGAAAAGAAATAAAGAAAACATTGAAAGAAATGCGTTTAAATACCCTGTTTTCATAAGAATTCGATTTTGTTCAAGGCGGTAATAACTTGATTTATTTTGTTTTTTAGATATCTAAAAAAAATCGATATTTTGCTCTTGATAAATGACGTAAATTGGCCTGAAGAGCTTCCGAAATTTAGACTAGGTCATTGACACAGATATTGGCTGGTATATTCAGGTTCATTTAACCCTTTATCAAACGCCAAATTTTCGACTGTCCCAATTTGACAGAGTCTGCAGACGACCTTTTCAAAAATTGGATGTTATTGAAAAATAATCATCTGATATGGAGAAGAGCAATTTCTCCTTTTCCCACAGTGGTTTTTAGAGTCGTCTGTTACAAACTGGTCAAATGCCGTTATTGTTTGGTAATGAGTTTATCTATAGGGCTCATTTTGACACAGATTGATTGAGGTCCAATTTCTTTTTTAAGTTTGAACATAAGTGCTGTTGATATTTCTTCTTTTGTTTTTGTTCAGTCAAATGTCTGATTACTTTTTTATCGTTGTCATATTACAAAGGTTTAAAGGATAAGAAATTGTGTTCCAAAATAAATTTTAGGTATTGCAGTTGAAAAGATAAGACTTGTTAGCTTAAGGTCTATAAATGACACATGAATGGATGCCTGGCTTTGTGCTTTGTATTCTTAGGATAAAGTCAATATCTTTGATATGATTTCCAAATATGATTCCGTATTATACCCCAAGAGGTTTTGGACACAAAGGTGTGAATGATAGGATAATGATAAATGCTGTTAATGTGAAATAAAACTATTATAGAGTTATATGCTGTAAAACAGATTTTTTTCGAGAATTTCCTTCCCTTGTGGGACAAACTTGCTGCAGACATAAGTCAAACCTAATAACAAAATTACAAAAGCTACCCATAAATACTGCCTCAAGCTTGATTGATATTTGTATGGAAAAAAGAATGTAAGTAAATAGGTCTTCCATTAGAATATTCTCAAATGTTATCTGCTTGAAAAATCAAGATACTTACATTAATGCATGAAAGAGTTATGGAAATTCATTCTCGTGATTTGGATTAATTAACCAAAAGCATATAACCTTTAAGAAGAAGTGTTTTTAAGTTAGTGTATCAAAACTGTCTTGTATTGAAACAATCTCATGCTAATTTTGTTTGTTATCTTTAAAGGTGGGATGATAACTTTGTCCAAAAAGCTGAAATCCGGAACACCAACCAAAAAGGAAGATGAGCCGAAAAGAATCTCTGTTCGGGATAAGCTGCTTGTAAAAGGTATACCCCTTGGAAAAAATAAAATGTATTATCTAATAGTCATTAACAGATAATGTTAACCACTCTCAGTCAAAAGTAAATCACAATTTAAAGGATAAAATCTGTTTGAAATAGTTTTAAAATATAATGTTTGAGGACATCTTGATATCATTATAATACTGCTGACAAGTCATTTAAGAATGGTGACAATATTCGTAACTAAAAGAATGGTGGCATATTTGTACAAAACACTTACTCAAAATGATCGCCGTCATGAGTTAACAGAAATACTGCTTACCTTGTTTTTAACCTAGAACAATGATGACAATATTCATACATAACATCATTATATCTCATATTTCCTTTTTCAGAAATTCAAGAGATGGAAGAGAACCTCCCTAAATCTTGTAGATCTCATTTCGAAGATCACAATTGTCTTCACCATTTTTCTGTCACAATTTATCCGGATGAGGGGTTTTGGTGTGGAGGAAAATTTAAATTTCAAATTGTAGTACCAGAAGAATATAACATTGTTGTAAGTTTAACTGTTTTATAGGAAAATAAAACAGTGTAAGAATATTAACAAAATCTTATGGAGGTCTAACAATTTTCTTTTGTTGAACTAGAGGAATATTTTCGGTATTGCTGGCACATCAATAAGTCAACAGAAGTGGTGTCTTTGGACGCAAAATCTGTATTGAGTATAATGAAAAGTTCTCCTTTCATCCTGCTGCACTAGAGTAATAGAGCTATATATAAATGATGTACAAATGTATAATATCTTACCCAAATCATTCTTCTAGAATTGATTGCCTTCAAACTTTGCCATTAAGAGTACATGATCATTTGAAGTAATGACGACAGCAATCAATTTGGTTCATGTGGTGAAGCAGTCCATAGCTTGGAAAGTGTATTAGTGGTGAGAAAATATCAGGAGTATGAAAAGGTGTGCTGACTGCCACACAATAACTGAAATAATGTTGGAGAAAGGCTAAATCCCGAATCAATACAACCAAGTAATGTTGGGCCATTTAACAGATCTCTAGTAGTACAGCTGTAGGCTATCCACCATCCTATTATTTTTCTTCATATAACAATGCTCAAGTTTGGCGTGGTTATTTTTACTGAAATTTTTTCTCATTTAATTTTTAAATAAACATATTTTTAAATTTGTCACTTTTTTTTAGCCTCCAAGAGTGACATGTGATACACGAATATGGCATCCAAACATCGGTGAGACAGGGGAAGTCTGTTTAAGTCTTCTACGACAAAATTCTTATGACAGCTTAGGTAGGTCTATTCTTTATTGTGATATTTCATGCAAATTTCAACCAAAATTTAAAAAGAATACAACTTATACCATGTATCAAAGGGAGGTGGCAAAATTAATTGTTCGTTTTGCCCAGCTTGTTCATAAACTTTACAGACAAGAGAATTATAACTGAATTTACTTTATAGCCCTTATACAGACAAGCACAGAAAACAATTCGGCATTTACTTGGCGGCTGGCCTGGATCTAACCTGTTAGCATAAGCATGAAGTCGATTCCAGCACTATAAGGATTAAAGAAGTTAACAATGTAAAGTCTAGTGAATGTAATGCCTTTTATAACATTGTCTATTTTCAGGTTGGGCACCAACTAGAAAGTTGAAAGATGTTATATGGGGTCTTAACTCGTTATTTTCTGTAAGTATTTGTTAATTCCAACCTACCAATTATTCCATGAAATAAATTTCTAAAACTGCCACAACATAAAGTCATCATCTTGAAAATTATGAAATTGAAGTTCAAGCAAGTGTATATGTTATTATAAAGGCTTGAAAGTCCCTGAAATGGCAAAATAAGGTGTTGATTGTCTTGAGATATTAGAAAGACCATCACAGTTAATAGCATTTATACTTTGGCAACTTCATTCCAGTGAGTGCCACCCAAACAAGTTTCTTAATACAGTCGAGCCTCGTTTATCCGAACACTTTCGTTCCCAAGAGTAATGTTCGTATTAACGAATTATCTGGAATAAACAATCGGCGAGTTTCCAGTGAAAAGTTTACCTATACACCAATTTTCATAACAATTACTTTAGAGTAAAAAAACGTAGCAGTTGAAAAAGATTGCCAGACATTGTCTCCTGATTGCTGTCAATGCAGCGAGTTAACACCTTTTACAAACTCGACTTTCTGCACGCGACGATAATTACAATTAGGTTAGACCAGTTAACTGGCTAAATGACCAAGTTACTAACAATCAACACCTTTCATTACACTACACTTGGTGACATTTTATGATCAAGCATACATGCAAATTTGCCAAAGGTGTGAATGTTGGATTACCGTATCGTCAATAAACATAGGTAATCGCAAAAAAATCATTATGCTGGTTTCCGGATTAGTCGTGCGCATATTCTATTAGAAGATAGGCTTGGTTTCCGACTTTTATTGTCCGGAGCCAGAACGCGGATTTTCCGGATTAAACATTGGAATTAATGAAGATAAGGACCGTTCCCTAAAATTCTGTTCGAATGGCGAATAATACGGATTAACGATGTTCGGACTATGAGGCTTGACTGTATAGCTTTTACATCATGCATGAGTTAGACTCCAGGGTACCGTTTTACGAAACATTTTATGCTAAAATTTTGCGTAAGCTCAAAACATCATTCCCTCCTATCTCAATATTGGGCTAAGCAATATTGCAAAGTAACAGACCAATCATCTTTATAAGATGCTTCCAATGATATGTCACTTTACAATACCTAACTTTTATTTAAGATATTATCCATGTTTATCAGTTTTGACTTATGCATATGTTTTCCTTAAGTCGTTTAGTAAAGCTGTACCCAGATACATTATGTATGTCTATAAGCTTTACCACTCAGGATCACACATAGTTAACTGCTTTGTTTTCTTTGCATGTTAGGAGCATCTACTTGCAAGTATAACTTCCATGGAAAATTTCGAATCATAAACCCAGTTATATTGAATATGTTAATTGGAGTACCTTCAAATCTTAGCAGTTGATGAAAACTATAAGAAAACAACAACATAACTGGCTTTATAAATTGTTGGTGATCATTGAAATTGTTTGCTCAATCTAGCTCTATTTTTTGTTTTCACTGAATGCAGTCTTTCTTTTTCATATAAATGAGTTGGAAAGCACTGTTTCAACTGCTATAAAAAAACTATGCTAAAGGACCACTCAGCTAGCCCAGAAGAGGGCATGTTTACGTTTATAATCAGTACAAAAGACATGATAAGGAAACAATCAGATTATTTTGTGTTTTCCAGGATTTACTTAATTTTGATGACCCTTTAAATGTAGAGGCAGCAGAACATTATGAGAGAGATAAAGTAAGTAAATATCTTTTATTATATTTAGCATGTTAAAACAGATAGGGAATGGAAAAGGATTTTAGTTAAAAAATGCAGTTGCAGGTCATATAATTTTTTTTGTACTTCTCTATTAGGGGTTATGATTAATTAATTTTTTTCAAGCTAAATAATTAGATAAGAATCATAGCAAAACCATGCTAATATGTAGCCTTCATTGATGGCTGGTAAGTTGTAATAGTTAGTTTATGTTTTGATGGAAAACTCCTTTTTTCAAATTCAAGAAAAGATATGTTTACCCATTGCTTCATTTAGGTTAATTAACATATGAGGAACAAAAGATTTAAAATAAAAAAGAAAAGAAAAAACATGACTTTTAGAAAAAATTACATGTAATGAGGAGTCTTCCCTTTTTTGTGAATAATACCAAATGGCATTGACAGATGATCAATTCTTCATACATGATTGTTGTCACCTGGCTTTAATACTAGCTAGTCAAAATTTACAACCTCCTTGTAATGGGTCAATGTTAACATACCTTAATCTCTTTCAGGAGTCCTTTAAATCGAAAGTGAGGGATTATATTCAACTTTACGCCAAAAGATGATGCCTCTAAGAGGAGTTTTTATTTCATGTACATTTGTTAAACTCATCCATGTGAATGTGTTCTGCTTTTTTTTGTATGAAATGTTACTTATAGGCACTGTGTGTCGGAGAAAAGGGCAACCAAGTTAAAGTTATTTTGGCAAAGCCATTTGCATTTAATTTCTAAATCCACGGGAAAATCCAAATGTTCCTTAGAATAATTATGATAAAAGGAGGATTTGATTTTCACGAGCAAGTTCTTTTATTTTATAGTTGTTAATTAATTCATCAGCAAAATGATTCTTTTCATCCATACTTTTGATGGTAGATTATTTCAACATTTGTTGGCAGTAATTTGGCTGCATGCATCAATTATGAAATATAATTTCTAAACTTTTTTATCTGTGTTTGACAGTTAACATAATGAGAATTAAAATATAATTTTTAGACAATTTACCATTATCTGATCAACTGAAAGGAGATATGATGTTTTGTAAAAAAAAAAAAATGTAAATATTTTAATGAATTAGCTCTCTTGTTGGAGAAAACATTTGATGCCTTTCAACTCAAGGGTTTTTAGTAGTTATAGTTCCTTTTAAAACAACGGTCCTTTTTCAAATGACTTTTCATACACCTACCACCCCACAGTTATTTTGTTTTATTTTTGTATAAGTGAGTCATATCATGAAAAGGAGTATACTCAGTGACTTAACCCTTTCCCAAACAATAACGACATTTGACCACTTTGTTGCAGACAACTTTAGAAAACATCGTGGCGAGCAATTTTTCCTTTTCCCACAAGGTTTTCTGCCCTATCTGAAGAATACTTTTCAATTTCATCACATTTTGAAATGTCATCTGCAAACTCTTTCAATTTGTGACAGTCGAAAATTTGTTGTTTGGGAAAGGGTTAACGGTACTTATACTATTTCCATGTTTTTAATGTGTTAAATATAAATGTGTGTGTTTGTATGTAAATGGGTTGTTCTGATGAAATGTAGTCATAATTCATGCCATAAAAGGAATAAAATGGAATTTTAATTGAAATAAGAAACTTTTGTGTTATTTTTGTTTACCTTTAGACCGTTGAGATATCCCACTGGTTTTCTCTCATCAGTCATGTATACTAGACATAAAACAATGGAATAAAGAAGTCCCTCCTCAATAGATAGTCAATGTAGATAGCTATCTCTTAAAAGCCCTTTGCCACAGATTTGAGGAAAGTTGAATAACAAAATTCTATTTCTTTAAAACTGTATAGCAGCTGTACTGTTGTATGAGATTTACCGTAGAATAGTCATTGGCAGTAAAGAAAAAACAAATTTTTTATGTACAGTCTAACTTGTGTTAAGCAACCACCCTTTTAAGCACCCAACCTGCCTTAAACAGCCACTACAGAAAGTCCTATTGTTAGATTTATAGTGTACATCAATTTGTGTTAAGCAGCCAACCTGTCTTAAACAGCCAATGCACTCTGTCCCATAGGCTGGCCTCTTAACACAAGTTTGACTGTATCTAGAGCCTGTATACAATGAAAGGACTATGCATTCTGAGCCAAATGCTTTGCTACATTTTTGAAATCTATGACATAGCATCTGTGCATGCTTAAGATATTATTGACAAATGCTGAATCAATTTTGTGTTAAACAGATATTTCTAATTAGTTATTAAACCGAAATACAAAAAGCATATTGTTTTAACATTTCATTTTGACTTGTAAGTTGTCTCATTTGTGAACATTCACCTTGAAGTAATGGCAATGAAGGGGCCCCCTTAAATACTGTCGTCGGTAAGGAATTCTGTTTCGGTCTGGGTTGGCGAAAGAAGCTGCTTATGTAGCCGTCTACAGAAGCTTTTTGTTCTAGAATTTGATAGCCATCCATGTTGTAAATTATAAGCAATATCTTAAATGCATCGAATGTGGGAAGCATAAGTTAATGACATGATCCCTTTTCCCTTTTAACGGTTATTAGCAACACTGACCATTGACCAACATGTTTTTGGTAGCGCTTAGGCACAATGGATAATTAGTACCTATGTGATGTTTGATGACTAGCATGCTTTTGCTTGTTAAATCAGCTTTTTGAATCGGATCAACAACAGTTCATTTATACAGTAATTTACGGCTTTTAATAGATGGAGAAAGACCCGAGGCTTGATTGCCTCAAAGTGCTGGTGTAATCAAGAAGACCCACACGCATGCATTCCGTTAATCCACAGGTAGACTAAATGAAATTCAGATACCGGGACTTGAACCCACGAGGAGAGGGGCAATTTATCATTCCAAGTTCTCAACTTTTTAGGCCCCGGGCTACAAGCACAGCTTTGTTATTCACTAAGCCATAGCCCATTACATTACTTACACCAATATTTCCCCTCAAACACTGAATGTAAGTAATTTGCAATTTTCCAACCGTTGAGCAATGGAGTATTATCAACAATTCGCCGTGATATACAACAACATGCGCATGTTATACTTGTTGTTATCAACCTAAAACCATTGGTAAAAGCTTATTTTGGGCCTGGTAGACGAGGCACAGAACGATATCCAAGACAAGTCTGGAAAGTTAAGGATTCTCGAGTACCAAATTCACGATAAGCATAGTAACACAAGAAGATGAATTTCACTTTGTACCCTGTTTATAATTATCTAAAAACGCAATCAAACAAATTTACTGGTTGCTACCAAACAACCCAAAATCTACTGACTTTTGTTAAGAAATAAAAACAAAAGAATTCAAAGCAATATTAAAATTTAATCAAATAAAAAGTTTTGAAATAAAGAAACATCTTCTATCCTAGCATGTCTTCTTTAAATGTAAAAACATCAATTTTCTCTTTCTTTCTCAGTTTGTCATGTTTATATTATCCATAAACTGAGAATTGTTTTATGTTTTGTACATTTACATAATAGACGCTTTGTCTTTCTTATCAAATAAAACTTGGATTTGGTAACGTAGAGAGCATAACAAGACAACGGCCGGTTCATGCCAACATCAGATAGTATTGGTTTGGATCGATTGATAACATTGACACACAAACGATTAAATGCTGAAAACAGCGTTACACCTCCCCCAGCATACTATTGGACCTTGTACACAGACAAACACCCCCGTTTCCCGCCACACATGGACACGAGTAGACGGGACGATCGGCTGCTGTAGGCGATCGAGTGCGGTTTTCTTCCCTCTTTATCCGGCATGGGGATAATCGTCTCCAGGCCTCTCCCATCTAGATGTACACGACTTACGCCATTAAGGTTCCAGGTACACGTATAAATATGACCTTTATTGGCTATGGTGATCCCTTTGTAGTACCCGTGTACGTCCGTGTCCTTGCACTTGAACTGGACTTCGTCGTTGTTGAGACCAATTCCTATGACACCATGGTTATAGTCCGTGACAAATAACATCCTCATCTTCGGTTCAACAGTCACATAAAGCGGGTATCTGAGATCGGCAATCCCCGGACGGATCCGCTTTCGCACGATACCCTTCAACGACACCACCTGGATTTGTCGATCCACAGAAAAACCGGAAGTGACGTAGAGTTCATGCTGAAAACACGTTACACCGGAACACTCGATTTCCAGTTGAAGCTTGTTTTTCTGAAGCAGTTCCCGCCCGAGTTCGATGAATTGTAAGCTTTTGTCTGCTGGTAACGTGACGACGACGAGCTGGGACTTCACGGCGGCGACATCTCGCGGGACCAACGATAGTTTGAGGGAAGCCGTAAGCTTCAGCGCCGCCGAGAACAACTTGACGGCTTTGTTGGCGTCATCAATGCAGACCACGTGATCATCCGGCATGAAAGTAAGGCCGGTTATAAACGGTTCTTCGACGTCCGAGTCAATGGAAACGGGAGTTTCGCCTGTAATAAAACCAAATGAGAAGAGACAATGGGGCAGGGATAGAGCGTCGGCCTTTAGTACCGAGGGTCCGTTAGGTAAGATGAACATTGCCTGGACTAGCCATCAATTCGGCGCGAGTACTGGTTTAGTATCGATGAAGCAGTCATCGAGAGTAATTTGATAACCGATGTTGAATAAATAAGTTCAAACTAAATGAGAAGAGATGGTTGGGTTCGATCGTCTTTAGACGAATGCCATGTACGAGTCCCTTGTCAATTGGGTATTGTCCCATATCGATTTTTTGCGTAATATAGACTGCTTTTTAGTTTTTCAGTTCCAATAGAGAATAATATCTATGCCGAATAATATGCTGCTTATGGAAGGTTTTCGTATGACTTGGAATAATTTTTCTCATTTGGCTTTTCCCATTTCAATTGTTTTAAGTGCTATTTGTTACAATAGCACAACGTCACTTTAAGCTAGCTAGACTAGAGCATAGATCAAATACGAAAATGCTTGTTGTGCGTAAAGGCCGTCTCGCCATTGTCCTGTGTTGGTTATTGCCCGACGCCAACTTTTATTTCCAGTCTTCTATTATTAACAGACAGATTCAACGCTTACCCATGATGGTAGGACGCCTTGTCTTGCCTTTGGACACCTGTGCCTTTCCGACAGTTGTCGTGTCTATCATCGGGCGACTACCGCGCCGTCTATCGGACTTGGCGCCAAGCGACAACTCCAAGCTTCTATCGATCGTCAAGTTCGAAGCGACGCTCATTCGCCTCTCCATGCTTTTATTGATAACCGGAAGTTGTATATCCACTTCCGGTATTGGGTCTCCGCTGGTTTTCATGGTACCAAGATCCTTCAAATTCAAGAAGAACTTCTCGATCTGTTTGTTAGGCTCGAATTCGATGTTTACTTTCTTTGGCGCTTGTTGCATCAGTTTCATTTGTACTGTGTACTCGTCCAGAACTGTTTTCGACTTTTTAACGGCGATGAAGACCGATTCGTCATCCCCCTTGAGGAAGGATCGGTCGATGTCTTTCATGTAGTTTTCTAGCATAACTGTGGCGGTCCGGGAAAGTTCCTTATGTTCTGCAAATACATGTCGATAGGTTTGTTTTGGGGAAGGTTTGATAGGGTAACTATACAATGTGATTATTCAATCCTGACGTGAAAACGGTCGTGGATTTTAACAATTCCACCTCATTCAGTTTTGTGGTGCTTTGAATTTGAAATAAAAAACATAAGGAAGTCATACTGCTTGGGATTAAACACTGAGGCAAAAATGTAAAACGAAAATGTGAAACAATTAAAAAAAAAAAGGACAAACGATATGCTCTTAAATAGCCTAAAACATATGCGTTTAAACGAGTATAGGCTAATATAGCATAATGGGTTCAGTCCTGGAGGCATTCAACCAGCATTATTTGACATCACCAGCTCAAGCTAAGTGTTTGCTTTCACGTAACCCAGAACTCCGACAATCTTACGATGTCATGTCAGACGGATGGATTTGATTTTTCTATCACCAATGATGTTGTGTTCGCAAGTAATGGCTTAAGAACGATGTTCTTGTAAAATGCTTGTATACAACAACCAGAATACAGTCTAACTTGTGTTAAGCAACCACTCTTTTAAGCAGCCAACCTGCCTTAAACAACCACTACAGAAAGCCCCATTATTAAATTCATAGTGTGCATCACTTTGTGTTAAGCAGCCAACCTGTCTTAAACAGCCAATTTACTCTGTCCCATAGGCTGACCTCTAAACACAAGTTTGACAGTACATGGAAATGTGAATTATTTACCGTTATAAATACAAGACATGTTGACAATATGTAATTGCCATAGTCTATACCCATAACGATTGTTACGTACACGCAAGCCGATGGTAAAACATATCATTATTCTATTTTCACGCACGAACGCAAATATAGATTAGCTTACTGATCGATATAGTATTGACGACGGTAATAGTCGAATATATTCCTAAATTGCAAGCTACATGTAGGCCTAATAAGAAAAGTGATAATACCTTTAAAAACATTTTTCTTTTGAATGACAAAGTCATCCTTCCTGGCAATAATCGCGTTTTCGAGTCTTTCTAGTATGGCATTGATCTCATCTCTAAACGATCGAACCGCTTTCACGAAAATCTTGTCTCGCTCCGTGACTTCATTATAGAGATCGGTTTGCACCTGGTAGTTTTTCTCATACTTCTCTTTCAATTTCTTCAAGTTCCCGCTAAGAATTGTGACTTCTCGGCTGTTCCGGAACCCTTTGGCCGCCTCGTGAAAGCCTACGATGCCATCACACTGGTTATGGGTAGACAAGCCGCATACGTTACATATGATCTGGTCGTGATCCGCACAGTACGAAACGACCGGTTCTTCGTGAATGAGACAGCGTGTCGGCCATTTTGAAAGGTATTTTGCGACATCATCTGCGTTACGATCGCGTTCCAGAATTCTGTTAGACACACCTCCTTTCGTCTGCCTTACGGAAGACATGATGATGAAAAGAATGAATTTCCTCTTTCAAGTTACAACCAAAGATATTTTAAGTTACCAAAGTTATCACTTGTAATCCATATATAATAAGTTTAAAATATGGTCTATCCGAAGTTTGTAAATACTTAATAAAACAAGATTTATAACGTCCAAGAAGTCACATTTCCACTTTAATGATCATTCAAAAAGTAAAGAATAAACGCAACAAGAACGTATAAGAGAAAAAGGAATGTCCGATTAAAAATAGTTCCACCTTTTACACGCTTATTAGAGTGAATCTTATCATGTTACATATGACGTTTGTCGTACAAGGTAACTGGTCGTCCGTAAAACTGATCAAAGGTGTTGAGTTATATATGAGAATAAAGAACTGGGCCATTGATCAAGTCATTCCCTCATGCAGACATTTTACTTGTATTTATTTTAGGAAAGTGGATGCTCATTTATATAAATTTACCACCCGTTTTTCCTCTATATTTGTTTATCTACAACAAGTTTTTATTCCATATTCTCTTAGTTAACCAACATTTTTTTCTACATTATCTTAATTTATCAACATTTTTTCATCATTTGCGGTTTAACAACGTGATTATTATTCATAATGAAAAATAAATCTGTTCTGCGCAAAATCATTACATCAACTTCTCAACGGTATTTGAAAATGCACACAGAGCGAGTCTTTGATAAAAGCCTTCCGTCAAGTAATTTATTAACAAGTAGTGTTATACCAGAGACATAGATAACAGAGCTCTGTTATCTATGTCTCTGGTTATACCAAATTGTGCATCTCCAAAATCTCTTTGATCTTTAAGCGACTTCCATTGTGAAAACGGTGTTCAACAAGGAGTAAGCTTATTGCCAAATATATTGTTTTCTGTTTTTAAAATCCATGCAGTCATGTAATAATTCAAATGGGGCAGTCGCATAAAGTTGTTAACCTGTTTCGTCATAATAACTCACATTGACTATCTGCTGTAGAAGAATAAGTAAGAACCATTGTGACAAAAGAGACATTCATCCTTTAGAAACAATGGTTTCTATCAAATCAAGGGTTCAGCGCAATACTACAGTAAATGCTTCACGTTTGTGAAGCACTTGCTATAATATTGCGTTGAACCCTCGCAATACCACTAAGAAAATGTTTGTTTTTTTCCATAATTATGTTTGACGTCTGCTGTTGCTTTCAGTTTGGACCAGATATTAATTCCCTCGTGGACAATGTCTTATTATCAAATGGATATCAAAGATATAACACATTATAGATTCATTCGGATATGTTTGCACTTGGTTCTATCATTTTACAAGTCCAATCCCATGTAAATGACATGCGCTAATATAAGCAACAAACACTTGTTGACTATGACAGATAACACTTGCATGCATCGATTTTGGCATCAAACAATGGCAAAATGTCTTAGGAATTAAAGAAAATGTTCAAATGATTCCATGACATTGCGCATTAAGCCAAATCAAATGGCATACAGCAAAATTTGTGTTCACTCTACTTTAGAACATTTCATAAACAGTCGTCAATACATAGGGTAAAAGAAAGATGATCTCCTCGCAACTGAATTAGCAACTTCTCATGGTATTGGTAAACGTTGCCAAGGATCTTAATAACTGAAGGCATTGGCCAGTGGTAAAAGGGGAGGGGGACAGGGGGTAGGGCCTAGTTAGCACATTTCTATATTCATTATCAAAAATCGTAACTTCTTGAAATATACAGGCAATCGTGATCTAACATGAATTGTATTTCTCAAAAGACTTATGAAGAAGCACATTATATGTGCATATACATGTACGTACTAGACCAATAATTTCCTTTGAGGTAATTCAATGAAGTTTGCGGGCACCATTTTAATATGTTGAGGGGAAAGGCATACCAGAGACATAGATAACAATAACCTAATTATAGATGTTATCTATGTCTCTGGGCATACTTAGGTGAAAAAGCATTTTCGTCGAGGGGAAAACAAATACCGTCTGAAAAACAATGAATAATCGCTTTAACAAAACTACAATGTCTCATTCTAAAATGCTTACCTTCGTGAAGTGATATCCTGTCATTAAAATGAATGCTCTCATCTTTTCATATAATCCAGTTTTTTCGAGTATTCATTGAATGAAGGTATACAGTAATGTTACTCAAGTCCCAATTCAGCATAGTGCACGGGTTTCTTTAACAGTTTACAGCACTGTGTGTTTACTTTTTTGTCGCGTCATCGAACAGATTAACTATTGCTACCATTTTCGTCATTTTGTATGCATTCAATGTGTTTTTATAAGCCAGTAGATTCATGCATGCCTTTGCGTTTTAATGTTGTACCGTTTGGTTCTCTTCATACATTGCAGTCTCCATGCATTGAACACTTGGGCAGAGGTTCCTTAATTCAATTCATTGTCGTCCCGACTAGAACCTATCTTCATTATGGATAGGAAATCGCTTTCCAAATGTACAGGGATGTCCTGTCATAATTGGTTGCTACTAGATAGAAATCATTCGTACGTGAAGGCATATTTGACTTAACTTGTGATGCTCGGTAAAGGCAAGGTACATGTCGATGGTTCAGTGCAAGAATATAGTAAGTGCTTCATAAACATGAAGCACTTAATATAGTCTTGCACTGAACCCTTGATGTGTGGGATGAGGAGGCACAACGCTGACCAATACCTTAAATGGTATAAAAGTCAGTTTCTGAATAACGATTCCAATGCCTTGGTTGGGTATACCGTATTGGCGATTATAGGGTCACTTGTTAGACCAACTTTTATGCAACAATCTATCGTCTATAAATTACAGTAACCTTATTAGATAGAACAGTTCAAGGTGGAATTTGCTTTAGCGTCAACTAACTACTTTCAATTGAGTCATTTTGTCACACATATAGTAGAAGATTTAAGAAACCACTGTGACAAAAACAAAACTTTGATCCTTACAAGCAAACTCTTTTTGTCAGAATGGTTTCTGTAGAGAAAATGCTATTTACTATATCATGCTTTACAATAAATATCTGAAACGTTCTTTTTAATTTGGACCAGTCACTAATCCAATATAATGTTAACCTATTACCAAACAATAACAACATTTTATCCGTTTGTTGCGACTCTGGAAAGCATTATGAGGAAGAAATAAATTGCTAGTAATGAGGAATTTCTTCTTTTCCTACAATGTTTTCTGAACTATCACAAGATTATTTTACCAATTTCATCACATTTTGAATTGTGGTCTGCAAACTCTTTCAATTTGGGACAGTTGAAAATTTGGCATTTGCTAAAGGGTTAAAAACCTATGCTCCTATGAGCGCAGACAATGAAAGAAAGATATAGCTGTGAGACAGCTTTTAATTCAGTAATATCTAACAACAGTTCAAACAACATATCACAGTCTTATAACAACATGCTAACATTTGATAAATAGTAACAATAATAATAAAACAATTTTTTATTTTTACTGAAATGGTTTATGTCTCAAATAACTTTCAATTCAATAGTCCAACTTTAGTTTCAAGAACTTTTATATATATGCACTTGATGTTACCAACGACCATTTCTAAAGATATAACACTTAATAGTTTTTTTCCAGTTCTATCAGATGAAGAATCATCCCTAGATGGTGCTAAAACGTATGATAGCTTTCATGTTTTTGCTTGATCTTCGATTTATTGAAAAAAAAAAACCTGTAATTTTCTCAAAGTCAGATAAAAAAAAAACTAACCTCAAAATTCAATGTCACAGCTAAGAGCCACAGTGGTCAAAATAAACGATGAAAAAAAATAAATGTATCGAAACTAAATCTTATCACAATTGCAGAGTAGTCACTAATACATTTTAACGAGCTGTCCCAATTTGATTGGTGGAAGAAATAGCTGGGAACCAAGGGCTGTTTTTGATGGCGATAACAGCTTTACTGGGGAACCAGTGTTTTCTGTTGGCTCTTCCTGGATCCTCTTCACCAACACCTCAGGCAGGTGTAAACTTTTCTCTCGCTTTTGCTGAAATATAAGATTGTAATAATGTTAACACAAGAAAGACCATTAGCATAATGACAAACACATCTATCAAACCTGTTCTTTCATATCAGCTACAAATAAAGATCATTGACATGATGCCTATCTTTAGACATTTCTCAGTGTTACTCAAGAAAACGAATCTTAACAATAAGTATGTTGCAAAAGAATGTCATTTCATCCTATACCTTTTGATAAATGTTTCACCAAACAATCTCTTAATATTATTTTTTAGCAGTAGACTAGATGACTTGATATCATCAAAGATATTGTATATTAAAGGTCTCTGATAAAACAAAACACAACCTTCTTTTATTACATCCGAGAGTTTCTTCAAAATAATGTCGTCATATGCATATTCATTTTAAGATGATAAAGAAATAACAAACTATTTTGATGATTTTCCTATAGTATTGTTTTCAATTCTTTAAGACAAGTCGTCAGATGCCATAAAAAAAATATGAATTTACTATCAACCATACATTGAGAGTTCAATGTAAGACTATAACAAGTCCTTCACAAAAGTGAGGGACTTGCCATAGTCTCGCATTGAAGCAGTGTAGGACTTGCCACAGTCTTTCATTGAACCATCAACATCCTTTCAGATACTGTGTGTACAAGGCTGTTTGTGATACATCTCTTATATGGACATGGAAAATTTGAATCTGTATATTCTCTTACTTATCTTGTTTAATGAAATACAAACATGCATTGAATGTTATGGGAACTTCAATAAATAAAACACTTTTATACAACCATTACAAAAACATGCTTTTTACATGCACAAAACCAAATAAACACATGCAGAGACTAGGAAAGAAACAAACATCAGTTTATCAAAACAACATTCCTTGGTTTTATTTACAGGCGGGGGAATCCCTTGACCAATGTTTACGGTCATATGTCCGAACAAATGGTCGCATCAACGATGGAACAATATTTTTGCTTAGTTTCACCTTCTTTCGCCAATGATAGCCACATTGTGTACCCTCCATGATAACCCATGCTTTATAACGGTGTTACGTCTAACACTGGGCAGAGAAATCGCAGTCGAACCGACTGTTTTAGACATGCGCGTCCATCAACTGTGATTTCTCTGCCTAGCATAAGACATAACGCTCTTATAAAGCATGGGTTACCATATACCAGAAGAACCACAGAGTTGATGTTCAACTCATGAGGGGTACACAATGTGGCTATCATTGGCAAAAGTAGGTGTAAAAAGCAAAAATACTTGTTGTGCCATCTTCTTGTTCGGACATAAGATCGTAAGCAATGGTCGCGTGATTCCCAGCCTTATTTACCCAATAGCTCTGTCATTACAATTTGTAATTCAGAGGCCATGAGTTTAGGACATTGGCTTAGCCTACATTCTTTATGATATTTAGTGAAATCTATATGGCATGGTTTTGTTTTTTACAGAACTGCTAATATATATTACTTGAGACAGTCTTCTGTTTTCGGTTACTCCATGTAAATAATCATTCGTTTGAAATTAACTAATCAGTATTGTAAGTCTCAAATCATATTTCAAAGCAGTAATGTGAACTTGTACATTTGTGAAAGACGTTTGTGAGAGACTTTTGTGAGAGACAACATATCTAAACAAACATTACATTTGTGGAAGACAAGATGTTTGTTTCTTCCTGTTTATCATTTGTGGGTAATTAACTTATTCTCAAAGCAGCATGTCCTTTTGTGAAGACGGCATATTTGAATTATATTTATGGTAGACAAAACCTTTTCTCCATGTACATATCATTCGTGGGTGGTTAACCAATTATCACTATGACAGTCTCAAATTGTTTGTTTTCAAAGCAATGATGTGCACTTGTTCATTTATGGGAGACATATTTGAACAAAACTTTATGTTTGCGACAGACAGACAAAACTTTTCCTCCATGTACATAATATCTATGATTCCTGGGAAACTAACTGATTACCATTATAACAGTCTCAAATCATACTATTTCAAAGCAGTGATATGTAATGGTTTCGTTAGTGAGAGACGACATATTTAAACAAACTCTATGGTAGACGAAACCTTCACTCCATGTACATATCATTGGTGGATCATTGACTTTTAATCATAATAACAGTCTTAAACCACATTTTATCAAAGCAGTGATGAGCAATTTTTCATCTGTGAGAGACAACATATTTGAACAGTTTGCAGGTGAGACTTTCTCCATGTACGTATCATTTTTGGAGAATTAACTAATTATCAGTCTCAAATAGCAATATTTCAAAGCAGTGATGTGCACTTGTACTTTTGTGAGACGACATATTTACACCAGGTATGCATTATTCACCCCTTCCTCGCTTCAAATCGTTACACATGGTGGAACCGATATGGACGTTGTTGAGATATTTTGTCACCTACAAAAGTATTGAGTCTTTGAAAATAGATTCAACAATTATGGATTATATAAACCTCTTACCTCATGATACCCTACTTTGAACCCATTGCTGCAGAAAACTTTAGAAAACCATTTGTGACAAAAAGATGAAATGCTCCTCATGAGCAAAATATCATTTTGTAACAATGGTTTTCAACCTATGTATTGAAGATTTTCTCTTTGTGTGCTATTTCTTATTGCCTGTTTTTTCTTTAAGTTCTGACATGTCATAATTACTAAATGGGGTATGCTTTATCTCCATAACTTCCCTTGAAAACTTGGTTTTGTTCATTTAAAAAGAAATATAGAGATATTCATACATGTTTTGACACATATTCTGTTGGTCCTTTGTTAAGGGTTTAACATAAGAACTTACAGAGGAAATTGATCAAATGTGAATCTAAAATATTATTCATGCATTTAATGATTAATTTCAGACCCAGAATTCTTAAGGTCTTGCATGCATACAAATGATGAGAGTATTAATCTAACACCATTTTGAAAACATTTTGACAAAAGAAAAAAGTGCTCAAGATGAACAAAATATAGTCTAAGTGTTTTAAATGGACCTTTTTTTCAATAACAAACCTAATGACAAACCTGATGACACACA
This sequence comes from Cerastoderma edule, assembly GCA_947846245.1. NCBI lineage: Eukaryota > Metazoa > Mollusca > Bivalvia > Cardiida > Cardiidae > Cerastoderma > Cerastoderma edule. The sequence goes on along the minus strand of OX401422.1, from coordinate 14,159,736 downwards.
ACTTCATTTCGAATCACTTTGACAGGTAAAGCAGGACTTTGGTTGCCCAATACCATATAGAAAATGCCGCTGCTCATGCTTTTCAAATGTTGTCTGCTGTTGCTTTAAATTTGGACCAATGTCAAAGCAAAAATGTTTATGTGATAAAGAATTAAAAGTTTTCAACATTTTCACAAACTCAAGTTACACTCATCAGTCGAGAATTTGTTGAAGTCATCAGTGGGTTAAATACTCTTCACACTATGATTATTAGACCTTGGGCATGCTACCTGTGGTGTTGGGCGCGCTTTTTCTGCAGCAATCAGGGCAGGTATAAAACCCAATCTCTTAAACAATAAACCAAAACAGATGAGAGACAGGCATCTAAAGCTTTTGAAAATCTTGTTAAAGAGTTTTCCTTAAAGACATAATGTCTAAGAGCTCTCTTTTTATGACATAATGTTTAAATATGTGTTTGTTAATGGAAGGTTTAGATTGGCTGAACAAAATGAACAAAATGAAAAAAGTATAATATAAGATATTCAAAAACTTGTGGTCAATATGAAAAAAAAAAAATATATTACAAAATGATGCCTGAATAATAAGGACTATTTTGGTAATACAAAATATTTTTCAAAGAATGTATATGAAAGTGAATTTTAAGCATTTAAAACCGTGTGGCCAAAGGAAAACAAGTATGATATAGAATGCTCAAAAATATTTGGATGGTATGAAAAGAGGAAACAAAATATCATATAGGCAGTCAAAACATCAAATACATAGACAATGATATTTAACAATAAGGTGTCAATATGAAATGAGCAAAATAAAGATATTAACAAATACATGTATAAGGCCAATATCAAATAAGTAAGATGTATATGTTTGAAATATGCAATCAATATGAAGTAATTGAATGATAAATTATCAAAAATGTGCTGTCTATATGAAATCAATAACACAAAATATGGTCTGAAATGTGCAGTATCAACAAAGAAAAATTATATACATGATCAAAATTGTGCTTCCTCTAAATACCATGGGATATTATCGGCAATCAAATCTGCTATTTATGTGTCAACACTTTTCCACATTGGCTAAATGTACAAAGAGAAATCTAGCAATGATAAACACTTCTTTTATATGAGAATTCAATATTGTTTAAAACTATTTTTCAGTAACATAAAGCTATCAAAGTTTAATCAACATAAGGCTGAGCGAAAGTGTCATAACAACACAAATTCATAGGCATTAGTCCTTACCTAAATGAATTAAAAAAAAATATATACATTAAAAAGAAAGAAACTTTAAATTGGCTTCAAAAGTTTTTATTTTCCTGTATACCCTTTGCCCTTGGGCAAAAGCAATAAATAACTATGTTAAGCCTTTTATACAACCATATTTACAAGTGGTAATCTTTCGATTCACTTCTAAAATCCAATATAATCTGTAAACCACTTTTTAAAAAACAAAAACATTTCAATGTTCAGTGAAAGATTAAACCAAATCTTTAACAAAAATGAAGGAATTCCCATAATTCTTTCACTAACCTCACAATTTTATAAAAGAAAAACCAAGGTAATTCACCCAGAGATGGGTTCAAGAAAACTAGTGCATGTATGTGCTCTCTTCAAGCAAATTGCTTCTTAAACAAGGGTCATTACTTCCAGTATGATTACTTACTTTCATTGAGCTCTAAATGATAATACAAAAAACCAGATCCATTTGCCCAGAGCCCCATTCAATAAAATGTGCTCATAATGTGCACGCTGTCCCTGGTTCCCATGCCTCACATTCTCATGATACTGTGATACAGGGGACCAGGAACCAAGCACCTTCAAGACCATTGTTTCTTGAACTTGAGACTGAACTTCATACACACAGTATAATTACTTACAGAGGTATACAGATGAAGCTTCTTCTTCACCAGTTCGTAATATTTGCAGTAGCTATCATGCGCCTTCTTGATGTGGGGTATGTTTGTCCGCGACTCCTTGGCAGGGGGTGGGGGCAGGGGCAATTCCCACTCATAGTGGTTGGGCGAAGGTCCATCGGGGGCGTGGCCCAAACCCGCGGAGAGCCTTGGAAGGTTCAGTTCCTCCTCCGATATGTCATTCCTTACCCTGTAAAATAGCATAATGGTACTTTGCTTTGTAACAAAACCAAATATGAGATCCCTAGAAAGCATTATACACTTCCCATCAGTTGAAGACATTGAGATGCATATTCAAAGTTGTATATACCCACATTGTATTTTATATAATCATTCTATCAAAAACATAACAAACTTTTCTATTCTATGTTGATCAAGAAACATGTTTGCTCAACTTAGGGTTTAGAGATAAGTTAAAGAAGTCAGCCATGTAATGAAGCCTCTTATATGGAATGAATAAAACACGTAAGTTCATTATTAGCTGTGAACCCCTTACACCTTATTTATTCCATGATGCACTTACATCAAAAGGTTCAATTAATCACATCAGACGCCTATTAACATATTTTTTCAAAAACCAGAAAACAAACTTTATGTTGTGGGTACTCATGTTAAGTAATTTCGTCACGATATATATTTCTATTGACCCCAGGATAACTATAAACCCCTGTGGTTGAGAGATTTCTAATGAGTACCCACAACATAGGATTAAGAGATAAGTTACAGAAGATAGCCATATAAATAAGCGTCTTCTCTGAAATCAACACAACAAGAACACCCAACAAATATCAACAATGGGAAAAAGCATTACAACAGACCTGTGATGACCTGACATTGACAACAGATAGGGGTCCTGTAGCTTTGACTCGAGGCTTTGGTACGGAGCCATCAAGTCGGGCTGCTGAAGCTTAGACTCTGGGCTTCTGTACGGGGCGATCAACTGGGGCGGCTCTAGTTTGTCCCTCACCGTGGGTCTGCCAGTTGTCCATTTCATCTCTAGTATACCGAAATGACTGAGACCACCACCCCTAGATTGGATAAATGTGTACAACATGTATTGTATCTCTCTCACATGACCCGTAAGTATTGTTTCCCTTTCACAATAAAGATTTTCCCTCTTATTTATATTGTATTTCTCTTTTGCACAATATGTATGAATTATCTCACATATATATTGTTTCCCTTGCATAACACATGTTATTTTTCTTTCACAACAAAGATTTAATCTCTCATTTATGTTATATTTCTCTTTTGAAGAACATGTATTGACAATGTCACAGGTGTATTTTTTCTCTTTCACACCATATATTAATGATCTCACCAATGTACTGTCTCTTTTGCAAGACATGTAATATACCTTTTGCAGAACTTGAATTTTCTCTCACACATCATGCAATTTTTTATTGAACGAAATGCATCACCTCACAATCCCATAGTTATTGAGACGATGGAAATATATAAGGAAAAATATTGACTGCTCCCTGTTAGCTTAAATGATAAATATAGTATTAAGTAGTTGACAAGAACTTTATATAGAAAAAGCATGCACTAAAATTTTAGTAAGAACAACCCCTAAAACCCAAAACTTAATAAATTATAATTTTTAGTGATTCACTTGTATAAGGAACCAAACAAGCTGCATTAAAATATCACCAACCCACATGTAGGCTAACAATATATACCGGTATTGTTTGTTGTGCGGCTGCCATTTTTTAAACTCTTATTTTAAATATATACGTCTTTATTTACACCTTCCAAAGTGACCATTGAAGAAATTGGTCTAAAATTCTTATTAAGTCACAAAATCCATTAGTAGTGAAATTTGTCAACATATTAATGTGAAACAGAAGAGAATCAGGACAACAAAACTGTAAAGACTCAAAGAAGACTTATCTTAAATAAATACATGTTTTTACTTACCACTAACAAAGTGACCATTGATGAAATTACACTGAAAGTCTTATATAGTCACAAAGTCTATAAGGAGTGAAATCTATGTTATGATGTGAAACAGAAAGGGCGCAAGACAACAATGCTGTGTAGACTAAAAGTAGACTTTGGTCAATATCCATACTCACCCATTCTTTGTGTGCATTGCCAGCTTGCCTGGTACCGATTCTATTTGATATTTACAATCACTTGGATGGGGCATCTGAAAGGAAAAGCACACCATTCAGTTAAGTATATCCTATGTCTGGGATCCTCAATTAAAACATCACGGTTAAGTTACCACTGCATATGGGTGGCATTAGAAATGAAGAGATGTGAAAGTTCAATGTTGAAGTTGGCGTGTTCTAGAAACAATTCCAGGGGGCGTGTCTTACAAAGATTTGTAACTTTACAACAACATTTAAATTATTGTCATAACCCTTGAAATGCAAAAACAAATTCAAAAGTAATCCCAAATGGAGAACAAGAATTTCTGTGGTTTTCACTCAAACTTAGACCCAATATCACATAAAATAAAGTCTTTGAATTGAAGGAAAGTGGGCGACAGTGGTGAAGTGGTAGTGGTGGGCTCCTGAACCAAGGGTTCCAGGTTCGATCCATGTTAGGGTTGAAATGAGTATTGCTAGGACTACCCCACAAATGTCAGGTACATGTATCATATTACAACTTTTGTCTGTTGTCACTTTCAAAAATTGACAAGTTACTAAAACCCAAATGAAGAAAGTAGCTTATTATTTCTATTTACCTTCTCTAGAAAGTAGAGCCAAATACAAAAGCAGATATATTCAAATATATTTCTTTGTCTACCGGATATAGAGGAGACAATCTTTATAAGCTTAGCTTTCGTTTGAATCCTTTTCATCTGTCTATTTATAAAAGTATATCTTAGTGTAAATGTATATAAATTGATGAATAGAATATGTTTACATTAAAAGCAGATATCAATCCCAAATAAAGGGAATGATAATGGAAAAGGCTAACTATATCTATTTACCTTCTTTCCGACTTGTACTGTCTGTAGCAGCCTGGTCCCAGCTTCGCCGGGCAGCATGGGAATGTCGTCTGCGAAGTAGGATACCGGAGGGAGAACGGCAGCCTTCAGTTTACCCTGCTCCATCTCCTTCTTGATCTGCTCCATCTGTCTACGCTCCATCACATTGGGTAACTGGTCGAAAAACTTTCTCCATTCTACAATACAAATGTGTGTAGAAACTTGAATTTGTCTAATAAAGAGGGGAAATTTCTTAGGGTTTGACATCACATCAACAATATTTCAGTTGCATTACCTAGGGTAAATTGCCAATACCAATGTTTCATATTGAAACTGAGAGGTCGCAATTGACAATGTTACAACAAGCACCTGTACCACACAGAATTGCGAGTAATGATTTCAGGCACTTATAACTAACTGCAATGAATGGTACAAAAAAAAATGTTGATTGATACCATACCTGACAAGCAGCCTTCATGTTGGATAGTTTATAAAGTGCATGTGACATATTTGTGCATGTGATGAGAAATTGTTTGGGGGACAATTGATTGCTAGTTTGGGATTTAGAAACATCTTATTCATTTATCACGAGTGCCTATTCACACATTCATGTGGACTTCTAAGCTGGGTAATAATAACGTTGATTAACAGGGATTTGCTACCGGGGTAGAAGCCTGTCCCAGCCCTTCTTTACAGGGAAATGGTGGTAAAGTAATTACAATCATATATTTACCTGTAGAATCATTATTGGCAGATCTGGCAGAGCGACTCCCCTTTCCATGGCCTTTGTTGGCAGCTCTAGCAGAGTGACTTCCCTTGCTATGACTTGCATGCAGAGATCTCGCAGAGTGCCTTCCCTTGCTCGATGTTTCTGATTTCACTGGAGACAATGGCGCCCCATATGTGTAGCCTTGGGAAAAAGTTTAATTAACCCTTAGAATGCTGGGTAATTCTCTTAATAGATTTTTGTGTTGTCTGCTTTCCAAAACCTCAAATATTTTCATAATTTTGATGAGGAAAGAGAGTAGCAAACAGGTCAGATCACAGACCAGCTGCCAATTTACTTGGCGGCTGGCCTGGATCTAATCTGTTCGAATAAGCATGTAGTCAGTTACAGTACTATAGGGGTAAAAGATGCGTTTGTATCATATTATATAGGGGTTAGCTCATTGATCATCCGATTATGCAAATAAAAGTTAATTAAGCAAAACAAATTTGCAATCTAAATTTGGTTTTGTCTGCAAAGATCAAGTGGTAAAGGGTGAGAATAGACAACCCAGGTTGGAATCCTGATAGGGGCTTATCATAACAACGGGGAGAGTCCTTGGGTAAGACTTAATTTTCTAGCCCTTTACTGTTACATCATCCTGAGCACATGCACAAAATTACTCCAGAGAGAGCTCTCAACAATGATGGAAGAAATATTTTGATAAAGTCTTTGGCTCATCTACGCTTCTTATGATCTAACATACCTTTTCCTGTTCCTTGTTCCTTTCTGTGCCCATATCCAGCACCAGACCTACCCTGACTGTACTCGGACATGTCTCTAGCAATTCCCGAATCATATCCGCTCAGTCTATCTGATATCTGGAAATATAAACATTACCATGCAAGGAATCAAGGAAATAGAATTACAGTGAACCCTCATTTATCCGGACCCCGATTATCCGGATGTCTCGCAATCCGAACAAAATTGTAAGGGAACGGAATTATTGGACCAGTTTATTGCAGACGACTTTTGAAAACATTGTGGGTAAAGGAGAAATTGCTCGTGACGAGCAATTTCTCCTTTTTCCACAATGTTTTCTGCCATATCAGAAGATTATCTTTGAATTTCATCACGTTTTGATATGTCTTCTGCAAACTCTTTCAATTTGGGACGGTCGACAATTTGGCGTTTGCTAAAGGGTTATAACTATACACCGCTCATACAGACCGTTTATGTCTTAATGTGAATAAGAACATGCTCTGCTTCATTAGTCCGGATTATTCGGTACACCGGTCATTTTGTTGGGAACGGACGTGTTCGGAAAAACGAGGGTTCACTGTACACCAATGGATAATGAGTATAAGTGAGAGGATTAATCTTTAAATAAGGTTGTCATTCTGCTTCGGAAACAACGGTATAGTTGTTCTGGCTGACGTCACATCCAACTAAATATCAGTCAAACATAAGACAAAAGAAAGAAAATTATATGAACAGTCAATGTTGTTATAATCAACCATAGAAAAAAGGTGAGGAAATCATGAAATACATGACAACTAAAGGCTTAATATGGAAGCAAATCATTCATTAAGCTCCAGTATGAACTATTGGATGACTTGTGCCCTGTAGCTTAATAGCCTCAGACTAAATAACGAGGGTTCAATGCAAGACTATAGCAAGTGCTTCACAAGCTTGAAGCACTTACTATAGTCTTACATTGAACCCCCGATAACTTGTCTTGCACTGATAAAGGGTGGTTGCACAGAATAAGATTGGCTATTTGTGAATTAAGCAAGTCATAGAAAAACCTTTTCGCTGCATTTTTCCCCTCTGTAGCAGATAGCCTGAGAATGAGCAAACTCTCCTTTTGTAGCGAATGAATCCAACCAAATAGCATATAAACATTTAAACCACACTTCAAAATCTGAAAAGACCCTGTCTGAATCTAGGGATAGAACAATGTGTTTTTGGACTAAGGGTGCGTCAGCACCTTAGTCCATTGAATTTACATACTACTTTTTGAGGGACGGTACTTTATCGATACACAAACAGCGGTCTGACCCCAATTACTCATTAAACATCTGCCTTCTCTATGCGGACTAATACCTTTTTGGAACTAGGAATGTAGTCCGGATTTACTCACTTTGTTTTGCTCTATATTATTATAACTGTTGCCTCATGGGAAATTGTAAAATGTCCAGATGTTCGAAAAAAGACTATCGATCAGACTCTGTTCACAGAAATAATAATTATAGTAATGGTGGTAAAAGGAGCAGCTGCTTTCCTCCAGATGTCGCCAAACAAAATTTTCAAACATATCCTCAATGATCTTGCTTTAAACGCACCTTAGTATGTCAGTGCTTTGATTTGTAATGAAGTAGTTTATACTTAAAATTATGAACACTTAACAGCAGTCAAGAAATGAGCCATATTACCGTTTACATCTGTAATTTTTATCTAAATACTATATCCAAAGTCTGCATCAGAGCTGTGCTGGCAGGGAAGCTTTGAGCACCAAAAGTAAATGTTTTACTGTTTAGATTTCTTTAAAAGCGCATTCAACTTATTCTTTATACACTCGTCTTCTGGACAACTTTCTTTCGAATGCTCATGCTTAAATTTGTTTGTTTATATTGCGTTTAACGCCATGTCATCATTTTTTTTTGGTTCACCTGCACTAGGCTATGGCTCTGTAGTGACTTCAAAGGCCCCTCCCACAAAACCAGAGACTCCAGTGGGTCTTGAACCCAGGACCCCCATGTTCTAAACCATGACCACCTTAACCACATTGGGCCATGCTGGAACCTTTATGCTTAAAGCTGAATAATACATTATAAGCACATGTCTGTAAAACTAACCTTATTCCTTTTTTCCAGGAAATACACCATTTGTTCAGAATTATTATAACAAGGGTCTTGCATTAGTGCTTCATTCTTTTTGTTCACATAATACTGCCTAATCTGGGGCAGTATTTCCATGATTATCTGCCGCTCCTCTGACAGAGGGGTTCTCAATGTACGATTACTTTGTTGAGAGAATTGTGAATACGTCGATTTAACCGTTTTTCGCGATCTCGCAGATTTCCCAGAACAAGTCGTCCTGTTGGTTCTTGCAGAGAAGCGAGATTTACTTTGACTTATCGAGTATCCAGAAACAATTTCCTCTTTATCGTGTCTCGAAATACGGTCCCCTTTCTCGGAATATCTAGATGTGGTATCTCTAGAATACCTTGAAAGACTTTCCCTCTTTGAGTATCTGGAAGTACTCTCTCTGTGTGAGCTTCGAGAAACATTCTCCCAACGTGAATAGTAGTCTGGTCCGACTTCTGTCTGGCATACCTTAGACAAATGTTCATTGTTTTCCAGAGCCATCTTAGACAAACGTTCATTGTTTTCCGGAGCCACCTTAGACAAGGGATCACTGTTTTCTGGAGCCATTTCCGAGTATGCTCTTTCCTTATATCAATTTTTGGTCTTTCTTCACACTAGTTTCTCACACTGAACTTAAGAAACAGTCACAACACAATTGAAACTTAAATCTAGGATGATAATCTTACGGTGTTTCAATGGTCTTCATTTAAAGTTGGTTCTTTATTTGAAGCATACATTTGAATTTCATTAATTAATATCAATTGATATTGGGCCTTTGCCCTCAAATATGATTTTGTGACCAGTCCAAATTGAAAGTAGTTGCAGACAACAGTACTGTAATGAGATAGAGAAGAAAATGCATCTTAATGATATTGAATAGAAACCTTTTTTAATCAAGAGAGAAATTGAAGATAAAAAGATACTTCTTCTTTTGTCACAATTCATTCTAGAGTCATCAGCAACAGGTGTGTTAAAATAAGTAATTATAGGAGGTTTTAAAAAGGGCCAAATATAAGGTGAACAGATATCAATCAACACATTGAAGGAATACAAGGCACTTTAAAATCCGATTTTATAACAAAACACAAGATTTGAAAACAGTTCAACACAACTTCACAACAATTACAGAGATTATCTGTTCTGGGCTACAAAACACACTTGCTTTCTTTTCTAAATGGGGACATGCAATGGAATGCATTTTAAATAAATAGTTCTTTCTATTTACACTGTTTAAATCCCTAAATCCCACCCAGTGAAAGAGACAGAGATTTAATCTTGATTAAAAAGCAATAATTCATATTTTTAAAACCCTTATATAAACAATGAAAGAACAAAAGAGCACATAAAATTGAATTCTTTTACACAACCCTTACCTTGGCAGAGCAAATTTTAGGCAAGGCTTTACTTTGTTCTGTTTCAACAAATTCATAGCAGATATCATATAAAATGTTTATCATAAAGACAAAAAGAAATGTTATCAGAAACATTGCATAAGCATTATCACAAACAAATAATTAATTGGGAATTTGCTTATTATAAGTATAATTTACATGTGGCACGAAGATTTTAAATGCTATCTGCTTGCTACAGTTTATTTTACCTAAACTTGAAGCAGTAATAGAATGAATGCAATTGTGAGAAACCAACAGAATTGTGCTATAAAGTATTGAAAGCATTGTGGCAAAATGAAGAATGGGTTGATGCAAATAACGTCTGCTTTTGCATGAACCCATTCCGACATACGGGAATTTACGACGCTTCAAATTGAAAGTAACAGCAGACGACAAAAAGACTAGATTGAAAAACATGGCGCTTTCTTTCAACATACTAGAGAGCAATAAAGCACTGTGACTAAAGGGATAATTTGCTCATGTATCAATCCGAAACCGAAAATTTGACCTGCAATTTACATATTTCGATGTTAATGTTTTATCCCACCACCACCGTCTTCCACCAAGCAAAGGGTTAACATATCAACCTTATCTAGTCACCAAAACCCTACTGTCAATTTTGACATTTATCATTACCAATTTACTTCAGTTATTACCAAATAAAACAAAATAACAACCTCACAAACTGTCAAAGTGTGATGCAAAATTCATTTACTTTTTTATTGACATGGCCAAGAAAAAAAACGATGTTTGGCTTATTTTATATTATTGATAGTGTAATGAATAAAAGAAATGCAAAGACATAATGGAAATTGATTAACCAAATAAGATTAATCTTTCAAATGACTTAACCCATTACCAGACAATAACCACATTTGACAAGTTTTTTGCAGACGACTCTGGAAAACATTGTGGGAAAAAGGAGAAATTGCTTAATTTCATCACATTTTTAAATGTCTCATGCAAGCTCTTTCAATTTTGGGGCAGTCGAAATATGGCATTTGGTAAAGGGTTAAATACTTTTGAAGCAATTTTTGTTTACATTGCAAAAATTGAGAAATTGCTCTTGAAGAGCTAATTCTTCTTTAATCACACAAGCCAAAAAATAAAGGAATCTTTTGATACATTTTCGTATTGCAGATCCTTTTCCTCATAATTGGATATACTATCAAGTATGAAATAGTTTAAAAAGAGTGAAGATTGAGTTTCAAAGGCAATGAACCTGACTGCTGATTGCTTTGTTCTAAACCACAAGGGGCATAAAAAGGTTTTTTTAATTTCTGACTCCTTTTTTCTCTATTAACCTGTTTGTTACAAAAGGAAATGGAAAAGTAAGCCAATTTATTATGAAAGCAAATAAAAGTTGATGCTTATATTAAAAAGATTCTGCAGCAGAAAAAATAAAAAACAATCAAGTTTAACATTAAAGTAAAAAAAAATAACCTAACACTTTATTGCATCTGTAGCAAAAGGAAAAATACTTTGACAAAAAAGCATTTTTCTTCAGCACGAATCTCCCAATAACATATTATATTCAAATATCATAATTATGCTTTTGGTTGTTTAATATGGGGTTTTACACCTTGTCAACAGTATTTCAGTTAATTTACAGCTTTCTTAGATTTCATCAGTATAAGGCAAGGCGCTGCAGTTTCTGATGAGGCTAAACAGCATGTCAAGAGAATTTCAGTCATGTCACAGCTTTACTGGATATCATCAGCAACATGCATGCATGGATATACACTGTCTTCCTCAAGAAAACTCCCATAAAGCTATTGTTTTAAATTTGCTTCAGTATCATAATTCCATATGAGGTAGTGGGTTAAGATCTCTCAAGCTAATTAGACAATTCCTAGAGATATTCAAGCCCCCTGAATTTGCTTGTCACAAATCAAACAGACTTAATACAGTGCTAATTCCACTGACACTTATGTCTTGAATACACGTATCTAACACAGAAAAAAACAACTACATGTATTCTATTGAGAGAAAGGACTTCAACAAGACAATGGTAAGTGCTTCAGGTTTGTGAAGGACTTACTATAGTCTTGCATTAACCTTTTACCAAACACCAAATTTTCGACTGTCCCAAATTGAAAGAATTTGCAGATGACTTTTCAAAATGTGATGAAATTGGAAAATAACCATCTGAAAGGGCAGAAAACATTGTGGGGAAAGGAGAAATTGCTCATTACAGTCGTCTGCAACAATTAAAGTGGTTAAATGCCAAAATTGTTTGGTAATGGGTTAAACCTTTGGTATGGCATAATGGCAATTGAGACAAGGCCCCCCTCCCCTCAGCAGAGGAAAAACCCTTTCCCAAACAACACATTTTCGACTGTTCCAAATTGAAAAAGTTTGCAGACAACGTTCAAAATGTGATGAAACTGAAAAATATTTTAAAGATAGAGCAGAAAACCTAGTGGGAAAATGAGAAAGTGCTCTTAGTGAGCAATTTCTCCTCTTGCCACAATGTTTCCCAGAGTCATCTGCAACAAAGTGGTTACATGTCCTTATTGTTTGGTAATGGGTTAAGAGATAATTAGAAATCATAAATGATTTTGCAATGAATTGAGCAAAGACACAGCTCAAGGCATATTCACATCTGACCAGTGAAGAATACTATTATTCTCAGATTAGTTGTGGTGTCTATGCATATATGGCTGCAAATCCCCTATAACAATGCTTTGAGTCCTTTAATTTGCATAAACAACTTCTACAAATATTACAATAATTTATAGGAGAAATGGAAAGTATTCAGTGATGGCTTAGGTACCATTTTACTTAGCACTTAAGATTTGCGTAAGTTCAAAACAACATACCCTCCTATTTCAATATAAATTTTGGCGAAGCAACATTGCAAAGTAACACAACATTGGAATCATCTCTCCGAGACGCTTGCAATGACTTGTCACATTGCAATTGTACTTTCAATTTGGATACTATTCATATTGATCAGTTTTGACTTACCCAAATATTTTCCTTAAGTTGTTTAGAAAAACGGTTCCCTGATCAACAATTTAAAAACAAAACAAACTGATATGATGTAGACCATGATGACCATGACAATGATGATAATATACAGTCAAACTTGTGTTAAGAGGCCAGCCTATGGGACAGAGTAAATTGGCTGTTTAAGGCAGGTTGGCTGCTTAGCACAAATTGATTTACACTATAAATCTAACAATGGGACTTGTTGAAGTGGCTGTTTAAGGCAGGTTGGCTGCTTAAAAGGGTGGCTGCTTAACACAAGTTAGACTGTAGTTTACCTGACTGCTGGCCACATTAGAAATGCTGTGGAAGTCTGAGTCCTTCTCTCCGAGTCTGTCGCCAGACAGCTTGTCTTCATTCCCATCACCCTCTGTAACAAATAAACAAAAATACTGCCAGTTACCTGTCCATGATAAGTGGGAAAGTCCATTATTAACCCTTTTCCAAACAATAATGACATTTGACCACTTTGTTGCAGACGACTTTAGAAAACATTGTGGGAAAAGGAGCAATTAATTTCTCCTTTCCCACGTTTTCTGCCCCATCAGAAGATTATTTTCAAATATCATCACATTTTGAAATGTCATCTGCAAACTCTTTCAATTTGGGACAGCCAAAAATTTGGTGTTTGGTAAAGGGTTAATGAGAGGAAGTAGGTTGGTATAGGTAGTGCTTTTAAGGTAATATAAAAGTAGAAGTTTTAGGTAATTAAAATCGGTTTACATCATATTATGGCCGCCATTATCAGTAGAATGTTATGAATGTTTTGTTTGTGCTCTAACACTTTTTTGAACACAAATACATAAAGTCTCACTTTATCAAATTGCAAGTTTGATGCAAGATTATAGTAAGAGCTCCACAAACTTGGAGCACTTAATATAGTATTGCACTGAATCATTGATGTCTGTTGTAGGGGTCTTTAGGAACTGCTGTGACAAAATAAAGAGCAATTTGTTTTTTTTTATCATGATGATTTTTACCTGATATTATAAAAAAAAAAAGGAATTTGTTGAATGATTATTTTCCTTTCGTCTGCACTTAATAAGTCAGTTTAAAAAGGTTTGACAAGATATTGTATTTCCAATAATTTTCAAGGATCGATGCGCATGCGCAAAGATCCTATAGTAATTGCATGTCTTGAGTTGAAGAAGAAAATTAATGAACTAAGACTCAAAGCCAAATACACCACTTAACATTATATTTTATATTTGGTCTCTGCTGAAACTTTTAATTTGGGCCAGTTACAAAAGTACATAATGAGGAAACAGGTAAACAATGCTCAACATTCATAGAAAATGCATTGTATAAAATTGACCCAGGAAAGACATAAAAAGAAAGATTATCAGCAATTGTCATGAAAGAATGAAGCATTGGTGACACAAATAAGCCTAGAGATAAGAACTCTAAATTTGACTTAAACCCATTTCTTCATATGACCCTTTTTGAGAAATTAAAGTGGAAACTAGAAGAAGATATTTACCATATGTAGATCAAATTTCTTTTTTAAGTTATAGAAACCATTGTGACAAAAGGAGATTTTGCTTGAATCAAGCAATTTCCCCTTTTGTCACAATCGTTTCTCAAGTCACATGCTGCATGGGGATTGTAGAAAATACAAAAATATGTTGTTGTCTGCTGGTTCTTTGAATTTTGATTGGTCACAACATTCAATATCAGGGAATGGCTGTGTAAAAAAGAATTTAAAAACACTTTGCCAAAAAGCTAAATTGCTCCCAATGAACTATCTATCCTTTTGTCACAATGCTTTCTTCCCAAATTCATACATGTTTTCTTTTTGTCTACTATTCTATTTTCTGTCTGCTGTTGCTTTCAAATTTGACAAATCACGAATTCCAACATGGAGGAATGGATGAACCAACAAATATCTGGATCCAGAATGTAACAATTAACACAATGGAATCTCACCTGTAATAGAAACCAAGCCATTATCATTGCAAAAATGATTGATTTCATATTGATTGGTTTGAGTTTTGCAGGCATTTCCTTTTATAGATGGGTGTTTTATATGGTTATCAACCAATACGGACCCAATTGGTGAAGTGGTAGAGGGCCTGTCTCTTGTTTCGAGTGTCCGGTTAGGCTAGGTGAAAATTGCCAGACTAATTCACAATTCAGCAAGTGTACTGGTTTAGTATTTTAGTTTCCAGGAAGCAGTCATCGAAAGTGAATTTACTAAGTTTCAAGCTTCTGTATGTAAAATAAATAAATTTAAACCAGCCCATTATCTTATGTCATGGATTTTGTGACTGGTTGAATTTGAAAGCACCTGCAGACAGCTATTATCATGTAAGAAGGATAGTACTTTCTTTGGGAAATTGGGTCGCAATTATTCACTTATCAATAATGTAAATATGGGAAAGCAGTCAGGGACTTGGAGCATGCAGAACTGGTGAGCACATACCATGAGTATAGATAAGAGTACCAAATGCCATGGCATAACTGGAATACTGTTATAAATGCCATTAAACACTAAACCAATTAACCCACCAATTCATTGTTACCTAAAACTGATATTGAACTTTTTACATAATGCTGTAACTGTTACCTAATTTGCCATTACTATTATGTCACTTGCATGAACAATACCATAATTTAAGAAATCAAAAATCACTACTTGACTTTCTACTTAATGGGAAGGGAATATATTTTTCAAGAGAAAAATCACACAGACAATTGTCTAGATAGAGATATTGCATATAAGAATAGCTAGGGGATACACATAAGCATTGAGCTATCAATATCGAGAGAGTAAGTAAAGAATACAATGACTTCTAATAAGGAATATCATACAAGTAAAAGGGTTATTTGTATTTATATTGTGTTTAACCCTGTGTCAACAACTTTTCAGTTATGTTTTTTTTTTATGGGTTTTACATCACATCAACATTATTTCAGTTATGTAGCGATGCCCGACTATAAATGATGGAGGAAGACCCCATACTAAACTGCCCATAAGGGCTGGTTAAGGTGGGTAGAACCATCGGCATTCCGTAAGTCAGTCGGGAGACTGCCTCTCAAGGAAATCCATATCCCTCTCAGGATTTGAACCCACGCGGAGAGGGGCCATGTGATTTCAAGTCCTGTACTCTAACCACTAGACCACGGAGGCCCCCTTCAGTTATGTAACGGCTTTCCTGGATCCACCAGTTCTAGACTAGGGCTAAGAAGTGACTTGCCAAAGGCCACTCCCACGAACCCAGAGGAAACAGTGGGGCTTGAACCCGGGACCCCTGAGTTCAGAATCCGCCAACTTCCCCTCTGGGCCACGCAGGACCTTTAAGTATTGTACCAAACCCATAAAGTATCAGAATGGCTACTGTGGGCAATATTACCAATTCGAGGGTTCAGTGCAATACTATAGTAAGTGCTTCATGTTTATGAAGCACTTACTATAGTCTTGCATTGAACCCTCGAATTGCAATATGCGCAATATTGCTAACAGGTAATATCACCTCAATGAAGAGAAATCGCGAGCTTAGTTCACAGCAAACACAGAAAAATAAACTAAAGAGGTCACACAAATGGGAAAACTGCTCACAGTGGTTACATCCAGCTATTTTTACATTAACCACTACCCTCATGTAAATTATTGAGTAATTGAATTTCAGTCCAACACTAATCATGGCCAAGTAATCCCCAAGTTTAATCTAACTTCATATTTTTTTGTCTAAACAATTTCAATTTTGATATTTGTAAGATTTTAGCATCATAACACAATTTATCAATAAAAGGAAAACACATAAGTTACTATGACAAATATGATTCTTGCGAAAAAACTCAAATTCCAGCACTCATTTGTTTGTCAGTGTTACTTTTATCAGGATGATATTTGCGTTCCAGGTGACAACTTGCGTAGTATTTCTAAGCATCAAATGACATGAACATATATGGTGCCAATAGTTAACACTAAAATAGATTTTTGCTACGTCTACTTTCCAAAACCTTAAATATCTGCTTAATCTTGGTGAGGAAAGTTTATTGTGTACAAGTAAATTGGGGGCTGGCCTGAATCTAACTTGTTTATATAAGCATGAAGTTGGTTCCAGCACTATAAGGGTTACCAAACGGGATGGGTGCATAACTAGTTTTCACAAAGATATTTACCCACAATAACCAACATAGGTATAAACAGCAATGATATCGGAGTCTTTTCATAAATGGCAAAAGTGTATCCTTAAAGCATAAATATAATAACAATATGATAGTGAAATGGTCGCCTATTGTCTTTAACAAACATATACTTGATGATTTGAGGGTTCAATACAAGACTATAGTAAGTGTTTCACAAACATAGAGCACATGTTATGGTATTTAAAAGAGTATTTACTCTTTATGAGCAATATTATTCCTCTTTGATCCCAAATACTTTAAGTAAAGATTATGACTTCAAAATAAAACAATATGTATATGAATGTAATGATGAATTTACATATTCTATTGTCAAAGTTAAAAATATTTAAGATAAAATTAAAGCCAAATATAATGTGGGGACCTTTTCCCACAATGTTTTCTCCACTATCAGCAGATTATTTTCCAGTTTCTTCACATTTTGAAATGTCATCTGCAAACTCTTTCAATTTGGGATAGTAAAAAATCAGGCGTTTGATAAATTGTTAAGCACAGTTCATTACTTACCATGAGTGTCCAATTGTCCGGCGGCACGTGGAGTTTGACCCTTCTGATGGTTGTAGTACCTGTACAAGTGAGGATCCCTAGGGGTGAACCTGCAATGATAAATAAGATAAAGAGTAATGATAACTGCAGTGATAAACATAATAAATATTTATCATTGCAGTGATAAATAAAATTAATAATAATAACTGCAATGATAAATAATAACAACAACAACAACAACAACAACAACAACAACAACAACTGTAAAAAAATAATAACTGCAGTGATAAATAAAATTAATAATAATAACTGCAATGATAAATAAAGTAAATAATAATAATAACAACTGTAAAGATAAATAAAATAAATCTTAATGATATCAAATTTATTCAAAAAGTATTATCTATCAGTTTTTCCAAACAAGATTTGAAAAAATAAATTATTAAAAATTAATATCAGAAAAAAGTGTATAATAAATGATTACCATTGAAATTCCTCAAATTCTAAGATAAAAATGCATGAAAAAATCCCTTATTTATCTAAGCAAAAGATTAAGTCAAATAAGATGTTTAAAACACATTATACAAAATCAGAAACAAGCACATTCAAATAGAAATATTGCAAAATATCATGTAAACCCGTCTTATCAAAAAGCTTTTATACATTTTTGCTTCATATCACTATACCACAAATTCATGAGAATGGTGTATATATTCCCCTTATGAAAATAATAATATATATATATATATATATATTAAAGGCAAACTATCAAAAGTTCTTTATTTCACTCACCACAATCTGAAAACAAATGGCGGATCGGTATCCTCTCTATCCATTTTGTGAATTTATCTTTACATTAACACTTTCTAGTTACAATTAATCCAATATCAACCTTAATTGGCCCAGGTCTTATCTAAACAACAACCAACTCACAATCATTTTCCATTCTTGATTGTCAATTGGATTATTCCGCACTATTAAATTATTAGTCTATACACCATGTTAATGGTGTTTTCCTTGTATTATGAGCATAGTTCAACTGTTCATGTTACCTTTGGTAAACATATTATGCAAGAAAAGAAAATAGTGCTTTGCTCTCAGAAAAAAAGCCTTTCTCTCAAGACGAAAGTGCCTATGATTCCAAAGCGGGTATGGCAAAATCTGATTTATATTTACTACTCTGTAGATCGAGGGTTCAATGCAATATTATAGTAAGTGGTTCATGTTTGTAGAGCACTTACTATAGTCTTGCGGTGAACCCTTGAGATGCCAAATTTCTTTCTGCGTTGTAAATTT
>OX401422.1:14030629-14140494 GCA_947846245.1 Cerastoderma edule | reverse complement strand
GGTCTAAAAATTCTTATAAAGTCACAAAATCCATTAGTAGTGAAATTTGTCAACATACTAATGTGAAACAGAAGAGAATCAGGACCACAAAACTGTATAGACTCAAAGAAGACTTATCTTAAATAAATACATGTTTTTACTTACCACTAACAAAGTGACCATTGATGAAATAACACTGAAAGTCTTATATAGTCACAAAGTCTATAAGGAGTGAAATCTATGTTATGATGTGAAACAGAAAGGGCACAAGACAACAATGCTGTGTAGACTAAAAGTAGACTTTGGTCAATATCCATACTCACCCATTCTTTGTGTGCATTGCCAGCTTGCCTGGTACCGATTCTATTTGATATTTACAATCACTTGGGTGGGGCATCTAAAAGGAAAAGCACACCATTCAGTTAAGTATATCCTATGTCTGGGATCCTCAATTAAAACATCACGGTTAAGTTACCACTGCATATGGGTGGCATTAGAAATGAAGAGATGTGAAAGTTCAATGTTGAAGTTGGCGTGTTATAGAAACAATTCCAGGGGGCGTGTCTTACAAAGATTTGTAACTTTACAACTACATTTAAATTATTGTCATAACCCATAAAATGCAAAAACAAATTCAAAAGTAATCCCAAATGGAGAACAAGAATTTCTGTGGTTTTCACTCAAACTTAGACCCAGTATCACATAAAACAAAGTCTTTGAATTGAAGGAAAGTGGGCGACAGTGGTGAAGTGGTAGTGGTGGGCTCCTGAACCAAGGGTTACAGGTTCGATCCATGTTAGGGTTGAAATGAGTATTGCTAGGACTACCCCACAAATGTCAGGTACATGTATCATATTACAACTTTTGTCTGTTGTCACTTTCAAAAATTGCCAAGTTACTAAAACCCAAATGAAGAAAGTAGCTTATTATTTCTATTTACCTTCTCTAGAAAGTAGAGCCAAATACAAAAGCAGATATATTCAAATATATTTCTTTGTCTACCGGATATAGAGGAGACAATCTTTATAAGCTTAGCTTTCGTTTGAATCCTTTTCATCTGTCTATTTATAAAAGTATATCTTAGTGTAAATGTATATAAATTGATGAATAGAATATGTTTACATTAAAAGCAGATATCAATCCCAAATAAAGGGAATGATAATGGAAAAGGCTAACTATATCTATTTACCTTCTTTCCGACTTGTACTGTCTGTAGCAGCCTGGTCCCAGCTTCGCCGGGCAGCATGGGAATGTCGTCTGCGAAGTAGGATACCGGAGGGAGAACGGCAGCCTTCAGTTTACCCTGCTCCATCTCCTTCTTGATCTGCTCCATCTGTCTACGCTCCATCACATTGGGTAACTGGTCGAAAAACTTTCTCCATTCTACAATACAAATGTGTGTAGAAACTTGAATTTGTCTAATAAAGAGGGGAAATTTCTTAGGGTTTGACATCACATCAACAATATTTCAGTTGCATTACCTAGGGTAAATTGCCAATACCAATGTTTCATATTTAAACTGAGAGGTCCCAATTGACAATGTTACAACAAGCACCTGTACCACACAGAATTGCGAGTAATGATTTCAGGCACTTTTAACTAACTGCAATGAATGGTACAAAAAAAAATGTTGATTGATACCATACCTGACAAGCAGCCTTCATGTTGGATAGTTTATAAAGTGCATGTGACATATTTGTGCATGTGTTGAGAAATTGTTTGGGGGACAATTGATTGCTAGTTTGGGATTTAGAAACATCTTATTCATTTATCACGAGTGCCTATTCACACATTCATGTGGACTTCTAAGCTAGGTAAAAATAACGTTGAGTAACAGGGATTTGCTGCCGGGGTAGAAGCCTGTCCCAGCCCTTCTTTACAGGGAAATGGTGGTAAAGTAATTACAATCATATATTTACCTGTAGAATCATTATTGGCAGATCTGGCAGAGCGACTCCCCTTTCCATGGCCTTTGTTGGCAGCTCTAGCAGAGTGACTTCCCTTGCTATGACTTGCATGCAGAGATCTCGCAGAGTGCCTTCCCTTGCTCGATGTTTCTGATTTCACTGGAGACAATGGCGCCCCATATGTGTAGCCTTGGGAAAAAGTTTAATTAACCCTTAGAATGCTAGGTAATTCTCTTAATAGATTTTTGTGTCGTCTGCTTTCCAAAACCTCAAATATTTTCATAATTTTGATGAGGAAAGAGAGTAGCAAACAGGTCAGATCACAGACCAGCGGCCAATTTACTTGGCGGCTGGCCTGGATCTAATCTGTTCGAATAAGCATGTAGTCAGTTACAGTACTTTAGGGGTAAAAGATGCGTTTGTATCATATTATCTAGGGGTTAGCTCATTGATCATCCGATTATGCAAATAAAAGTTAATTAAGCAAAACAAATTTGCAATCTAAATTTGGTTTTGTCTGCAAAGATCAAGTGGTAAAGGGTGAGAATAGACAACCCAGGTTGGAATCCTGATAGGGCTTATCATTACAACGTGGAGAGTCCTTGGGTAAGACTTAATTTTCTAGCCCTTTACTGTTACATCATCCTGAGCACATGCACAAAATTACTCCAGAGAGAGCTCTCAACAATGATGGAAGAAATATTTTGATAAAGTCTTTGGCTCATCTACACTTCTTATGATCTAACATACCTTTTCCTGTTCCTTGTTCCTTTCTGTGCCCAAATCCAGCACCAGATCTACCCTGACTGTACTCGGACATGTCTCTAGCAATACCCGAATCATATCCGCTCAGTCTATCTGATATCTGGAAATATAAACATTACCATGCAAGGAATCAAGGAAATAGAATTACACCAATGGATAATGAGTATAAGTGAGAGGATTAATCTTTAAATAAGGTTGTCATTCTGCTTCAGAAAAACCAGTATAGTTGTTCTGACTGACGTCACATCATACTAAATATCAGTCAAACATAAGACAAAAGAAAGAAAATTATATGAACAGTCAATGTTGTTATAATCAACCATAGAAAAAAGGTGAGGAAATCATGAAATACATGACAACTAAGGGCTTAATATGGAAGCAAATCATTCATTTAGCTTAATAGCCTCAGACTAAATAACGAGGGTTCAATGCAAGACTATAGTAAGTGCTTCACAAACTTGAAGCACTTACTATAGTCTTGCAATGAACCCTCGATAACTTGTCTTGCACTGATAAAGGGTGGTTGCACAGAATAAGATTGGCTATTTGTGAATTAAGCAAGTCATAGAAAAACCTTTTCGCTGCATTTTTCCCCTCTGTAGCAGATAGCCTGAAATTGAGCAAACTCTCCTTTTGTAGCGAATGAATCCAACCAAATAGCATATAAACATTTAAACAACACTTCAAAATCTGAAAAGACCCTGTCTGAATCTAGGGTTAGAACAATGTGTTTTTGGACTAGGGTGCGTCAGCACCTTAGTCCATTGAATTTACATACCACTTTTTGAGGGACGGTACTTTATCGATACACAAACAGCGGTCTGACCCCAATTACTCATTAAACATCCGCCTTCACTGTGCGGACTAATACCTTTTTGGAACTAGGAATGTAGTCCGGATTTACTCACTTTGTTTTGCTCTATATTATTATAACTGTTGCCTCATGGGAAATTGTAAAATGTCCAGATGTTCGAAAAAAGACTATCGATCAGACTCTGTTCACAGAAATAATAATTATTGTAATGGTGGTAAAAGGAGCAGCTGCTTTCCTCCAGATGTCGCCAAACAAAATTTTCAAACATATCCTCAATGATCTTGCTTTAAACGCACCTTAGTATGTCAGTGCTTTGATTTGTAATGAAGTAGTTTATACTTAAAATTATGAACACTTAACAGCAGTCAAGAAATGAGCCATATTACCGTTTACATCTGTAATTTTTATCTAAATACTATATCCAAAGTCTGCATCAGAGCTGTGCTGGCAGGGAAGCTTTGAGCACCAAAAGTAAATGTTTTACTGTTTAGATTTCTTTAAAAGCGCATTCAACTTATTCTTTATACACTCGTCTTCTGGACAACTTTCTTTCGAATGCTCATGCTTAAATTTGTTTGTTTATATTGCGTTTAACGCCATGTCATCATTTTTTTTTGGTTCACCTGCACTAGGCTAAGGCTCTGTAGTGACTTCAAAGGCCCCTCCCACAAAACCAGAGGCTCCAGTGGGTCTTGAACCCAGGACCCCCATGTTCTAAACCATGACCACCTTAACCACATTGGGCCATGCTGAAACCTTTATGCTTAAAGCTGAATAATACATTATAAGCACATGTCTGTAAAACTAACCTTATTCCTTTTTTCCAGGAAATACACCATTTGTTCAGTATTATAACAAGGGTCTTGCGTTAGTGCTTCATTCTTTTTGTTCACATAATACTGCCTAATCTGGGGCAGTATTTCCATGATTATCTGCCGCTCCTCTGACAGAGGGGTTCTCAATGTACAATTACTTTGTTGAGAGAATTGTGAATACGTCGATTTAACCGTTTTTCTCCCAACGTGAATAGTAGTCTGGTCCGACTTCTGTCTGGCATACCTTAGACAAATGTTCATTGTTTTCCAGAGCCATCTTAGACAAACGTTCATTGTTTTCCGGAGCCACCTTAGACAAGGGATCACTGTTTTCTGGAGCCATTTCCGAGTATGCTCTTTCCTTATATCAATTTTTGGTCTTTCTTCACATTAGTTTCTCACACTGAACTTAAGAAACAGTCAACACAATTGAAACTTAAATCTAGGATGATAATCTTACGGTGATTCAATGGTCTTCATTTAAAGTTGGTTCTTTATTTGAAGCATACATTTGAATTTCATTAATTAATATCAATTGATATTGGGCCTTTGCCCTCAAATATGATTTTGTGACCAGTCCAAATTGAAAGCAGTTGCAGAGAACAGTACTGTATGAGATAGAGAAGAAAATGCATCTTAATGATATTGAATAGAAACCTTTTTTAATCAAGAGAGAAATTGAAGATAAAAAGATACTTCTTCTTTTGTCACAATTCATTCTAGAGTCATCAGCAACTGTTCAGGTCTGTTAAAATAAGTAATTATAGGAGGAATTAAAAAGGGCCAAATATAAGGTGAACAGATATCAATCAACACATTGAAGGAATACAAGGCACTTTAAAATCCGATTGTATAACAGAACACAAGATTTGAAAACAGTTCAACACAACTTCACAACAATTACAGAGATTATCTGTTCTGGGCTACAAAACACACTTGCTTTCTTTTCTAAATGGGGACATGCAATGGAATGCATTTTAAATAAATAGTTCTTTCTATTTACACTGTTTAAATCCCTAAATCCCACCCAGTGAAAGAGACACAGATTTAATCTTGATTAAAAAGCAATAATTCATATTTTTAAAATCCTTATATAAACAATAAAAGAACAAAAGAGCACATAAAATTGAATCCTTTTACACAACCCTTACCTTGGCAGAGCAAATTTTAGGCAAGGCTTTACTTTGTTCTGTTTCAACAAATTCATAGCAGATGTCATATAAAATGTTTATCATAAAGACAAAAAGAAAGGTTATCAGAAACATTGCATAAGCATTATCACAAACAAATAATTAATTGGGAATTTGCTTATTATAAGTATAATTTACATTTGGCACGAAGATTTTAAATGCTATCTGCTTGCTACAGTTTATTTTACCTAAACTTGAAGCAGTAATAGAATGAATGCAATTGTGAGAAACCAACAGAATTGTACTATTAAGTATTGATAGCATTGTGGCAAAATGAAGAATGGGTTGATTCAAATAACGTCTGCTTTTGCATGAACCCATTCCGACATACGGGAATTTACGACAGCTTCAAATTGAAAGTAACGGCAGATGACAAACAAATCTAGATTGAAAAACATGACACTTTCTTTAAACATACCAGAGAGCAATAAAGCACTGTGACTAAAGGGATAATTTGTTCATGTATCAATCCGAAACCGCAAATTTGACCTTCAATTTACATATTTCGAGGTTAATGTTTTATCCCACCAGCACCGTCCTCCACCAAGCAAAGGGTTAACATATCAACCTTATCTAGTCACCAAAACCCTACTGTCAATTTTGACAAATATCATCACCAATTTACTTCAGTTATTACCAAAGAGAACAAAATAACAACCTCACAAACTTTCAAAGTGTGATGCAAAATTCATTTACTTTTTTATCGACATGGCCAATAAAAAAAGCGATGTTTGGCTTATTTTATATCATTGATAGTGTAATGAATAAAAGAAATGCAAAGACATAATGGAAATTGATTAACCAAATAAGATTAATCTTTCAAATGACTTAACCCATTACCAGACAATAACCACATTTGACAAGTTTTTTGCAGAAGACTCTGGAAAACATTGTGGGAAAAGGAGAAATTGCTTAATTTCATCACATTTTAAAATGTCGTCTGCAAGCTCTTTCAATTTTGGGGCAGTCGAAATATGGCATTTGGTAAAGGGTTAAATGCTTTTGAAGCGAATTTTGTTTACATTGCAAAAATTGAGAAATTGCTCTTGAAGAGCTAATTCTTCTTTAATCACACAAGCCGAAAAATAAAGGAATCTTTTGATACATTTTCGTATTGCAGATCCTTTTCCACATAATTGGATATACTATCAAGTATGAAATAGTTTAAAAAGAGTGAAGATTGAGTTTCAAAGGCAATGAACCTGACTGCTGAATGCTTTGTTCTAAACCACAAGGGGCATAAAAAGTTTTTTTTAATTTCTGACTCCTTTTTTCTCTATTAACATGTTTGTTACAAAAGGAAATGGAAAAGTAAGCCAATTTATCATGAAAGCAAATAAAGTTGATGCTTATATTAAAAAGATTCTGCAGCAGAAAAAATAAAAAACAATCAAGTTTAACATTAAAGTAAAAAAAAATAACCTAACACTTTATTGCATCTGTAGCAAAAGGAAAAATACTTTGACAAAAAAGCATTTTTCTTCAGCACGAATCTCCCAATAACATATTATATTCAAATATCATAATTATGCTTTTTGTTGTTGAATATGGGGTTTTACACCTTGTCAAAAGTATTTCAGTTAATTTACAGCTTTCTTAGATTTCATCAGTATATTAGGCAATGCGCTGCAGTTTCTGATAAGGTTAAACAGCATGTCAAGAGAATTTCAGTCATATCACAGCTTTCCTGGATATCATCAGCAACATGCATGCATGGATATACACTGTCTTCCTCAAGAAAACTCCCATAAAGCTATTGTTTTAAATTTGCTTCAGTATCATAACTCCATATGAGGTAGTGGGTTAAGATCTCTCAAGCTAATTAGACAATTCCTAGAGATATTCAAGCCCCCTGAATTTGCTTGTCACAAATCAAACAGACTTAATACAGTGCTAATTCCACTGACACTTATGTCTTAAACTGGGCTATTCATAAAGCTTCGCCATTTGCCATAGGTGAAAGTCAACTTGGTTTGGCGAAAAAAGAAATGTACCCTTTCGTCAATTTGGCGAAAGTAAAATTGACCCCATTTTGTATAGAGTCTGTAATGGCGAAAGTGGGAAGAATGGCTAAAGTCTTTTCGCCACTACGAGTGGTAATCATTAATCAAAATTGAATAGTTTGACGTTGAACAGCTTAAATATAAATAGAAGTGTTTGGTTCCTTAGCCGATTTTCTAGTGAAAGCGCTCTTTTAGAAAATACGGAGACCAGACATTATGTATATTTCCAATAGCAACGTCTAATGAAAACGTTTAAACAGGCCGGTTCCCGGTTTCAGTTTATGTGTCACACTAAAGTCGGTACCAGAATAATAAAACGCACCAAAACGTTTTCGATACTTATTTCTGTAGCTCACTGCGTTAAAAAAAGATACTCATAAAGGTGATATGGGACTTATTGCAATAAAAAGCACGCGAATAAAAAACATTATTTGTGTGTAAACACATTCAATATATCAAGCGTTTTAAATGATTACATCGATGCAATATTAGAACGAAATTCCATGGTACGGAATTTACGGACAACGAAACAACAACAACAACAACATGAGGGAAAGGGACTCCCGGTGAAAAATGGTAATTAAAACAAACATTCAAGGAAATATAACCTTTTATGAGCATATCTTAATGCATTGGAACTCCCACATTTAGTAAAAAGAACGTCATTATTGTACAAGTACTGTCAACTTGCCAGTTCAATGACTCCCAGATCACGTAAACGCTGCAGCATACCCTGCAAACTTTAAGGTTAGATATTCTTTTTTAAAATGTTTGATTTATTTTGTTTTATTTACAATCAAAAGTTATTTTATATTCTTTTTTTAAATGTTTATTTTGTTTTATTTAAAAAATGAATCATGCCAGGTGCATGCATGCAAGTTTAATTATTTTCTGTCGTCTTTCTAACCCTGTCCCAAAGTTCTGTAAACATTTATTGAGGTATAGGATGTAGTACTCTACTAAGAACAACCACACAATGAAGTGGCTGATACAAGAACTGTTATTTATTTGTTCAATTTACACATCATTTATTTTATTATGTGATAAATACCATTCTAGCCTATTTCAATAATTGGTCTGTAAATTGAACAAATGAACTGTAATTTATATTTAATATTTCTGCTAAAATGGCTAAAAAGACTTAGCCAAATTTGGCTTTGCAAAAATCCAAGTGGCTAAAGAAAATTTGGGTAGCTTAGCCAAAAAGGCTCATAATATTTTGGTCCAATGAAGAGCCCAGTTAAATACACGTATCTAACACAGAAAAAAACAACTACATGTATTCTATTGAGAGAAAGGACTTCAACAAGACAATGGTAAGTGCTTCAGGTTTGTGAAGGACTTACTATAGTCTTGCATTAACCTTTTACCAAACACCAAATTTTCGACTGTCCCAAATTGAAAGAATTTGCAGATGACATTTCAAAATGT
This sequence comes from Cerastoderma edule, assembly GCA_947846245.1. Lineage (NCBI taxonomy): Eukaryota > Metazoa > Mollusca > Bivalvia > Cardiida > Cardiidae > Cerastoderma > Cerastoderma edule. The sequence goes on along the minus strand of OX401422.1, from coordinate 14,131,590 downwards.
GATGAAATTGGAAAATAACCATCTGAAAGGGCAGAAAACATTGTGGGGAAAGGGAAAATTGCTCATTACAGTCGTCTGCAACAATTAAAGTGGTTAAATGCCAAAATTGTTTGGTAATGGGTTAAACCTTTGGTATGGCATAATGGCAATTGAGACAAGGCCCCCCTCCCCTCAGCAGAGGATAAACCCTTTCCCAAACAACACATTTTCGACTGTTCCAAATTGAAAAAGTTTGCAGACAACATTCAAAATGTGATGAAATTGAAAAATATTTTAAAGATTCTCTTAGTAAGCAATTTCTCCTTTTGCCACAATGTTTCCCAGAGTCATCTGCAACAAAGTGGTTACATGTCCTTATTGTTTGGTAATGGGTTAAGAGATAATTAGAAATCATAAATGATTTTGCAATGAATTGAGCAAAGACACAGCTCAAGGCATATTCACATCTGACCAGTGAAGAACACTATTATTCTCAGATTAGTTATGGTGTCGATGCATATATAGCTGCAATTTCCCTATAACAAAGCTTTGAGTCCTTTAATTTGCATAAACAACTTCTACAAATGTTACAATAATTTATAGGAGAAATGGAAAGGAGGCCCCACCCTCAAAAGAGGATTAAGTGATGGCTTAGGTAACGTTTTACTCAACACTTTGCACTTAACACTTTGCGTAAGTTCAAAACAACATACCCTCCTATTTCAATATTAATTTTGGCGAAGCAACATTGCAAAGTAACACAACATTGGAATCATCTCTCCGAGACGCTTGCAATGACTTGTCACATTGCAATTGTACTTTCAATTTGGATACTATTCATATTGATCAGTTTTGACTTACCCAAATATTTTCCTTAAGTTGTTTAGTAAAACAGTACCCTGATCAACAATTAAAAAACAAAACAAAGTGATATGATGTAGACCATGATGACCATGACAATGATGATAATATACCGTCAACTTTGTGTTAAGAGGCCAGCCTATGGGACAGAGTAAATTGGCTGTTTAAGGCAGGTTGGCTGCTTAACACAAATTGATTTACACTATAAATCTAACAATGGGACTTGCTGAAGTGGCTGTTTAAGGCAGGTTGGCTGCTTAAAAGGGTGGCTGCTTTACACAAGTTAGACTGCTGGCCACATTAGAGATTCTGTGGAAGTCTGAGTCCTTCTCTCCGAGTCTGTCACCAGACAGCTTATCTTCATTCCCATCATCCTCTGTAACAAATAAACGAATATACTGCCGGTTACCTTTCCATTATAAGTGGGTTAGTCCATTATTAACCCTTTCCCAAACAATAACGACATTTGACCACTTTGTTGCAGACGACTTTAGAAAACATTGTGGGAAAAGGAGCAATTAATTTCTCCTTTCCCATGTTTTCTGCCCCATCAGAAGATTATTTTCAAATATCATCACATTTTGAAACGTCATCTGCAAACTCTTTCAATTTGGGACAGTCAAAAATGTGGTGTTTGGTAAAGGGTTAATGAGAGGAAGTAGGTTGCTGTAGGTAGTGCTTTTAAGGTAATATAAAAGAAGAAGTTTTAGGTAATTAAAATCGGTTTACATCATATTATGGTCGCCATTATCAGTAGAATGTTAAAAATGTTTTGTTTGTGCTCTAACACTTTTTTGAACACAAAAACATAAAGTCTCACTTTATCATATTGCAAGTTTGATGCAAGATTATAGTAAGAGCTCCACAAACTTGGAGCACTTACTATAGTATTGCACTGAATCCTTGATGTCTGTTGTAGGGGTCTTTAGCAACTGCTGTGACAAAATAAAGAGAAATTTGTTTTTTTATCATGATGATTTTTACCTGATATTATAAAAAAAAAAGGAATTTGTTGAATGATTATTTTCCTTTCGTCTGCACTTAATAAGTCAGTATAAAAAGGTTTGACAAGATATTGTATTCCCAATAATTTTCTAGGATCGATGCGCATGCGCAAAGATCCTATAGTAATTGCATGTCTAGAGTTGAAGAAGAAATGAACTAAGACTCAAAGCCAAATACACCACTTAACATTATATTTTATATTTGGTCTCTACTGAAACTTTCAATTTGGGCCAGTTGCAAAAGTACATAATGAGGACACAGGTAAACATTGCTCAACATTCATAGAAAATGCATTGTATAAAATTGACCCAGGAAAGACATAAAAAGAAAGATTATCAGCAATTGTCATGGAAGAATGAAGCATTGGTGACACAAATAAGCCTGGAGATAAGAACTCTAAATTTGACTTAAACCCATTTCTTCATATGACCCTTTTTGAGAAATTAAAGTGGAAACTAGCAGAAGATATTTACCATAGGTAGATCAAATTCCTTTTTAAGTTATAGAAACCATTGTGACAAAAGGAGAAATTGCTTGAATCAAGCAATTTCTCCTTTTGTCACAATTGTTTCTCAAGTCACATGCTGCATGGGGATTGTAGAAAATACATAAATATGTTGTTGTCTGCTGGTTCTTTGAATTTTGATTGGTCACAACATTCAATATCAGGGAATGGCTGTGTAAAAAAGAATTTAAAAACACTTTGCCAAAAAGCTAAATTGCTCCTAATGAACTGTTTATCCTTTTGTCACAATGCTTTCTTCCCAAATTCATACATGTTTTCTTTTTGTCTACTATTCTATTTTCTGTCTGCTGTTGCTTTCAAATTTGACAAATCACGAATTCCAACATGGAGGAATGGATGAACCAACAAATATCTGGATCCAGAATGTAACAATTAACACAATGGAATCTCACCTGTAATAGAAACCAAGCCATTATCATTGCAAAAATGATTGATTTCATATTGATTGGTTTGAGTTTTGCAGGCATTTCCTTTTATAGATGGGTGTTTTATATGGTTATCAACCAATACGGACCCAATTGGTGAAGTGGTAGAGGGCCTGTCTCTTGTTTCGAGTGTCCTGTTAGGCTAGGTGAAAATTGCCAGACTAATCCACAATTCAGCAAGTGTACTGGTTTAGTATCTTAGTATCCAGGAAGCAGTCATCAAAAGTGAATTTACTAAGTTTCAAGCTTCTGTATGTAAAATAAAAAAAAATCAAACAAACCCATCAACTTATGTTATGGATTTTGTGACTGGTCGAAACTGAACGCACCTGCAGACAGCTATTATCATGTACGAAGGATAGTACTTTCTTTGGGAAATTGGGTCGCAATTATTCTCTTATCAATAATGTAAATATGGGAAAGCAGTCAGGGACTTGGAGCATGCAGAACTGGTGAGCACATACCATGAGTATAGATAAGAGTACCAAATGCCATGGCATAACTGGAATACTGTTATAAATGCCATTAAACACAAAACCAATTAACCCACCAATTCATTGTTACTTAAAACTGATATTGAACTTTTTACATAATGCTGTAACTGTTACCTAATTTGCCATTACTATTATGTCACTTGCATGAGCAATACCATAATTTAAGAAATCAAAAATCACTACTTGACTTTCTACTTAATGGGAAGGGAATATATTTTTCAAGAGAAAAATCACACAGACAATTGTCTAGAAAGAGATATTGCATATAAGAATAGCTAGGGGATACACACAAGCATTGAGCTATCAATATCAAGAGAGTAAGTAAAGAATACAATGACTTCTAATAAGGAACATCATACAAGTAAAAGGGTTATTTGTATTTATATTGTGTTTAACCCTGTGTCAACAACTTTTCAGTTATGCTTTTTTTTATGGGTTTTACATCACATCAACATTATTTCAGTTATGTAGCGATGCCCGACTATAAATGATGGAGGAAGACCCCATACTCAACTGCCCATAAGGGCTGGTTAAGGTGGGTAGAACCATCGGCATTCCGTAAGTCAGTCGGGAGACTGCCTCTCAGGATTTGAACCCACGCGGAGAGGGGCCATGGGATTTCAAGTTCTGTACTCTAACCACTAGACCATGGAGGCCCCCTTCAGTTATGTAACGGCTTTCCTGGATCCACCAGTTCTAGAATAGGGCTAAGAATTAACTTGCCAAAGGCCACTCCCAGGAACTCAGAGGAAATAGTGGGGCTTGAACCTGGGACCCCTGAGTTCAAAATCCACTAACTTCACCACTGGGCCACGCAGGACCCTTAAGTATTGTACCAAACCCATAAAATATCAGAATGGCTATTGTGGGCAATATTACCAATTCGATGGTTCAGTGCAATACTATAGTAAGTGCTTCATGTTTATGGAGCACTTCCTATAGTCTTGCAATGAACCCTCAAATTGCAATATGCACAATATTGCTAACAGGTAATATCACCTCAATGAAGAGAAATCGCGAGCTTAGTTCACAGCAAACACAGTAAAATAAACTAAAGAGGTCACACAAATGGGAAAACTGCTCACAGTGGTTACATCCAGCTATTTTTACATTAACCACTACCCTCATGTAAATTATTGAGTAATTGAATTTCAGTCCAACACTAATCATGGCCAAGTAATCCCCAAGTTTAATTTAACTTCATATTTTTTTGTCTAAACAATTTCAATTTTGATATTTGTAAGATTTTAGCATCATAACACAATTTATCAATAAAAGGAAAACACATAAGTTATTATGACAAATATGATTCTCAAATTCCAGCACTCATTTGTTTGTCAGTGTTACTTTTATCAGGATGATATTTACGTTCCAGGTGACAACTTACGTAGTATTTCTAAGCATCAAATGACATGAACATATATGGTGCCAATAGTTAACACAGTGAAATGCGACATTGACCAATACGGAGAAGTTTAACCCATAGAATGCTGGGTAATTTTCTAAAAAATAGATTTTTGCTACGTCTACTTTCCAAAACCTTAAATATCTGCTTAATCTTGGTGAGGAAAAATAACCAGAATTGCAAACAGTAAATTGGGGGCTGGCCTGAATCTAACTTGTTTATATAAGCATGAAGTTGGTTCCAGCACTATAAGGGTTACCAAACGGGATGGGTGCATAACTAGTTTTCACAAAGATATTTACCCACAATAACCAACATAGGTATAAACAGCAATGATATCGGAGTCTTTTCAAAAATGGCAAAAGTGTATCCTTAAAGCATAAACATAATAACAATATGATAGTGAAATGGTCGCCTATTGTCTTTAACAAACATTATTTAAACATATACTTGATGATTCGAGGGTTCAATACAAGACTATAGTAAGTGTTTCACAAACATAGAGCACATGGTATGTTATTTAAAAGAGTATTTACTCTTTATGAGCAATATTATTCCTCTTTGATCCCAAATACTTTAAATAAAGATTATGACTTCAAAATAAAACAATATGTATATGAATGTAATGATGAATTTACATATTCTATTGTCAAAGTTAAAAATATTTAAGATAAAATTAAAGCCAAATATAATGTGGGGACCTTTTCCCACAATGTTTTCTCCACTATCAGCAGATTATTTTCCAGTTTCTTCACATTTTGAAATGTCATCTGCAAACTCTTTCAATTTGGGATAGTAAAAAATCAGGCGTTTGATAAATTGTTAAGCACAGTTCATTACTTACCATGAGTGTCCAATTGTCCGGCGGCACGTGGAGTTTGACCCTTCTGATGGTTGTAGTACCTGTACAAGTGAGGATCCCTAGGGGTGAACCTGCAATGATAAATAAGATAAAGAGTAATGATAACTGCAGTGATAAACATAATAAATATTTATCATTGCAGTGATAAATAAAATTAATAATAATAACTGCAATGATAAATAATAACAACAACAACAACAACAACAACAACAACAACAACAACTGTAAAAAAATAATAACTGCAGTGATAAATAAAATTAATAATAATAACTGCAATGATAAATAAAGTAAATAATAATAATAACAACTGTAAAGATAAATAAAATAAATCTTAATGATATCAAATTTATTCAAAAAGTATTATCTATCAGTTTTTCCAAACAAGATTTGAAAAAATAAATTATTAAAAATTAATATCAGAAAAAAGTGTATAATAAATGATTACCATTGAAATTCCTCAAATTCTAAGATAAAAATGCATGAAAAAATCCCTTATTTATCTAAGCAAAAGATTAAGTCAAATAAGATGTTTAAAACACATTATACAAAATCAGAAACAAGCACATTCAAATAGAAATATTGCAAAATATCATGTAAACCCGTCTTATCAAAAAGCTTTTATACATTTTTGCTTCATATCACTATACCACAAATTCATGAGAATGGTGTATATATTCCCCTTATGAAAATAATAATATATATATATATATATATATTAAAGGCAAACTATCAAAAGTTCTTTATTTCACTCACCACAATCTGAAAACAAATGGCGGATCGGTATCCTCTCTATCCATTTTGTGAATTTATCTTTACATTAACACTTTCTAGTTACAATTAATCCAATATCAACCTTAATTGGCCCAGGTCTTATCTAAACAACAACCAACTCACAATCATTTTCCATTCTTGATTGTCAATTGGATTATTCCGCACTATTAAATTATTAGTCTATACACCATGTTAATGGTGTTTTCCTTGTATTATGAGCATAGTTCAACTGTTCATGTTACCTTTGGTAAACATATTATGCAAGAAAAGAAAATAGTGCTTTGCTCTCAGAAAAAAAGCCTTTCTCTCAAGACGAAAGTGCCTATGATTCCAAAGCGGGTATGGCAAAATCTGATTTATATTTACTACTCTGTAGATCGAGGGTTCAATGCAATATTATAGTAAGTGGTTCATGTTTGTAGAGCACTTACTATAGTCTTGCGGTGAACCCTTGAGATGCCAAATTTCTTTCTGCGTTGTAAATTTCGATGGTTCAACGCAATACTATAGTAAGTGCTTCACGTTCATGAAGCACTTGCTATAGTCTTGCGCTGAACCCTCAATTTGTCTATTTGTAATATAGTAAGTCAGTAAAAATTCACTTTTCCGTTCAAGTTTTTCCACAAGTTACGCAATACAGACTGTCAATTGATCTTGCCATTCCTGTCTAAAGGACGTTTCGCGGTACAAGGTGGTATTATATCAAGGAAACTCTGTAAACTCCCTGATTCAAGCCATTAAACAACAATTGATTTCCTTCGCCAGTATCTGTTCTATGTGATTTAGCATCAGTTCTGCAGCCTTAATCCATTACCAAACGCCATATTTTCCACTGTCCCAAATTGAAACAATTTGCAGACGACATGTTAAATGTGATGAAATTGAATAATAATCTTCTAATAGGGCAGAAAGCATTGTGGAAAAAAGTAGAAATTGCTCTTAACAAGCAATCTCTCCTTTTCCAACAATGTTTTGCAGAGTTGTTTGCAACAAACTGGTCAAATGTCGATATTGTTTGGTAATGGGTTAACCTGTGGTTGGTAAAATCCAATAATCTCATGTAAATTGATTAACACATCACTGTACAGCCATATATTTGTTTGACTCAACTTATAGCACTTATACTGCAACACAATCAAAGCAAAAACTAAAATTGTCTGGTGAAGAGTAATTTCTCTCTATGCCAAGCAGTTTTCTACAAAACTAGGCGACAATATTTTGTCTAAGAGCTTTCAAATTAAACTATTCTCTAAAAATTAAGCATTAAGTATAAGTTAACTTCAGAAAATCTCCCTTGCTGAGTTTATACAAGCACTCAAAGAAGTATATTTGTTATATGATTAAAAAAGAGAAGAAAAAAATAAAAAGTCTTTGCAGATGAACTTTTAAAATGAAATCAAAAGCAATTTGCTTCAAAACTAAAAACACAGAAAAGCATGATGTATTGTCGAAATTAAAACATGACACACACAAATAAAACCCCGACATCTTGTTTATTTCCTTTTAAGTGTTATCTTTCAACAGTTTTACGAATTTATCACCTGTCTGTTAATTGAGTTAGCAAAGATCTGTCAATCATCGATCATAAGAGTATAGTCCATTTGTATGTTTATCAATACAATAAAACACAATATAACACAATCACATGTTGTCCTAAATCTGACTCACAAAAGAGCCTGTTCCAAACTAGGACTAGCTACTACAATAGTGTTAATATATAAAATGTGTAACATGTAAAATACTTTCATAAATACTTGACATGGGCAGGGTAGAATAAACAGGCAATCATTCAAATAAAGTTTGTGTTGATAAGGTTTTAAAGTACAGAGGCAAGGGTAAAAGGGAAATAATGAATTCCCTACTCATTTTTTCGAAATGCTATAATTCATACATAATGAGCAATAAACAACCTGATAGAGAGAAGAAAAAAAAATCTATTACGATAAGGTTATTCTTCACATTATCTGTCATGTAGTACTAATGTAGGCATAACCCTATATTGTTGGTACTCATTAGAATTGTCAATGAGACGATTCTAATGAGTACCCACAATGTAGGGTTTAGAGAAATAAACAAGTTAAGCATGGGGCACCTCTTATCTAAATCTCTGTATATGAAATATAAGTGAATCCTACAATTATAAATGATATTGTATAATGATCAATCAAGCTAAGAAAGACAAAGTTACGAAAATATCCCTCTCACCTAGGGTTCTCATATACATTAATAGCCAAGCAAAATATTGAAATACTTGTGATGAACTCTACTTAGCCAAAAATGCAATTTTTATAATGACGAGGTGAAATTGAATTTACTCCTTTCTCTGCAATAAATAATCTTAGAAAAGTTCCAGTCAGTGCATAGTTTATGTATTGCATTTTTCAAAGATAGTATTGAATGCCGACCATAGTCACCTTGCACTCTGACAGACTGTTGAATGAACTTGCCTACTGTTTTACACAATTAAATGTCAAGAATAACAAATTCCAATAAGTTACAACCAATTTAATAGATTTCCTCAAAGAGGGAAGTGTTTCCAAATCCCATTACTCAGTCTGAAGATGACTTATGTGTTACAATTTAATAGGACTGTCAACATTTGTTTATGAAACAGGCTTAGAGGGCTTTTTCAAAGGAGAGAATATTTTAAAGCCAAAATAAAATGAGGTTGTATTGTTGTTTGATATACAATTAAAAGTAGCTTTTGAAAGCATAGCTAATTCCGGGAGCATCAATTTTTCTTAAGTATGTACCTTTTATGTGTTATAAATTTCAGCACAACTGTGAACAAGCACCTTTCACTCTTTAGAACCAAAGCACATAGGTAATCCACATATGCTGCAGAAAGCTTAAGAAACCAATTTGACATATGACATAATTGTTAATGGCTTGCTATTATGAGCATTTTATCCTTTAGTTCCAATGATTTCTACCTTATATCAAAAAGGAAACGCATATTCATCTCAAATGAAAATTTATGACTTGAGTCGGGCATAACACTTTTCAAATCATAATGATAAGAAATCAATGTGCCAAATGACAAATTGCTCTTAATGAGTAATCTATCATTTGTCAATTGTTTTTGATTACAACGGTAGATACCGCTCAAGTGAGGTATTATACAGTAAAGTTTAAAACAATATATATATACTTTATTAAATTTTCTATTGTTCCCAATTGTTGACATTTGTCATCTGCTTTTTAAATATTTAAGACAAAATGTTTGGTTAAACAAAGAACTGTATAGGAAGGCCTAATGAATAATAAATCATTTTTTTCATAGACAGCTTTTGTTTATTGATCATTTAACAACACTCAGAACAATAAAAGCCTGCAAAAGCTCCTCTTGTGGACTACGAAATTTTCCTATTTTTTTTTTTAAACTGTGTCAATTTCATTACATCTTTCACCACTACTAGGCTAGGGCTCTGAAGTGTCTTGGCAAAAGACACTCTTGCATAACCAGCGATGTCTGTGGGGCTCAAACCAGGACCCCCGCGTTACAAGTATGTCATTTTATCCATGAAGGACCTCTAAAAACAACTGTCAATTCCTTAAAAAAATGAGATAACAGGAGGATATGCTTATTACGATGAAAGTCAAAAAGCAATAAGAAAGACAATAAATTACTAATTTGTATTAAGTGACCATTTACGAGATTGATTACTAACACCTTAATTTCAAAAGTAATACATGAATAATTCTCCATCTTTTTTATTCTAATGGATGTTCTAGTGAAGATGAATGCAATGTAAACAACTTATTTCTTTAAAGGCCCATTAAAGGAGTTTAATGCTATATCAAACTATATTATTTGGTAAACTTTTGGACAGATTCAAATAGTTATCACCAAAAACACCATTAGCACAACTTCAATGTGAAAATAAACCAGTTATAACCCAGATAGCAAGTTTTATAATTCAGATTTCCTGATTCTTCACTTCTGACCTTGACAGTTGCCACACATATTTTTGAACGGACCAATCAAAATTCATTATTTTGAATATGTAAACAAACAGGTTGTTGATAAACATGATTGAATTGGAGACAACTATATTTCAAGCACAAAATAACTTATTTTAAATGAGTCTCATTAATAGGGTTTCAATGCATTCCTAAACTAATTATCATGACTTTTATGAACATAATAAAAGAACTCCATATATTTTTTCAGTATTCACTAGTGGTACTGATGGGGATCAAGCGCAGGACCCTGTGGTTTCAAGTCCACCGCCTTGACCACTTGACCATGCAGGATCAGTAAGAGCAGTTTACAAAAGATAATGATATCAAAACCAATTCAAGAGTAAATGCAGAGTAGATTTTTAATCTTTAAGCTCCTGCCATAATCAATGTAAAATAAATAAGTTTAAATAAATCTATCAAAGAGTATATAAAAGCATTTAAAAGCTGCATACTCCTTTTATCAACCCTAGAAGCATTGTGACAAAAAAGGAATTTTTCATGCTAATTGATTCTTGCTTTATCATTTGTTCAACTTGAGGATTCAATGCAAGACTATTGTAATTCCTCCACATTTGTGAATGGATTTATCACAGTTTTGCGTTAAACCCTTAAAAGTTTGCAGCTGTAAAAGCCTTTAACTTCTTGAGAAATGGTCACTTGATACAAGATAATTCAATACTTAAATTTATTGCATTGTACACCAAGCTTTCAAGCGTTGTTCCTCCACCAACTTTTAAAAGCATATTGACTTACACTACATTTAAGGGCAGTGGAGATGTGTCCATTCGTGAAATAGCATTTCTGCATAAAAAAAAGGATTAAAAAAAAAAAAGTGTAGAATAGTATTCCACATAGTTGCCAATATATGAAGGCTATAAGGAAATAGAACATTGCCATGGCATTAACATAAAGCTCATACGACTTTGTTTGATATATTTTCACCATATTCAGAGAAATTACAAAACATAAGAGACATTTCACTTAGCTATTTACAAATGGAACTTATAACAAGATAGATAACTGCTGTTGCAAAAATCAATACAAAATTGGATGCTGTTGTGTGACATGCGGTTACAATATTCAGAGAGATTACAATACATTAGAGACATTTCATCACATCATATTGCAAAAGAAGCTTACAATCCAACATAGTTGGATAGAAAAGAAAAACATCAAAAAACACAAAACAATAATCATGCTTTACCCTATATATAATCTTTTCTGTACACATGAATAGCATAAAGGACATTTGCATAACATCAATCTAGCTATGGAAGGAGTAATTAACAGAAGATTACAATTATCTCAAAACCAGACCTACAACACATAGACTTATTTGCATGATCTTTTTAACTCTAAAGAATAATGGTTGGTTTGGTTAAAATATTGTTACTGTGGCTTCTCCTAAACTAGACCAAAAACACTCCACAGAACAATAAAATTGTGTGAACCAACCATCAACATTTTGCCAGTGGTCAAGGGTTTGTGTGTCAGCCTCAGAACATGAGGCTCTTGTGTTCAAATCCCATGAGTAGCAAGATCCACCTTGCAACCTTTCATTAATCCACATTCGGCACAAGTACTGAATATGTATTCTTATATACATATACACTTACAAACATTCAAAGCCAGAACGAGTAACCAAAGCAACGCATAGCAACACAGACGCTGTGTTACCTTGGCGACACACCATCGGAACTTGCTTTTTGTTCCTCTTGCAATTCTTCAAGAGGCAAACTTAATCTTTCCTCATTATCTTGTTTAGGCTCGGGGGATTCAGAGGGATACTGTGCAAGGAGGTCGATTGTCAGGGCGTCATCCTGATTGTGATCAGTCGTTTCCGTGGTATCGGTAGAGGTGAGTTGCTTTGTGAGTTGAGATTTGGTTAATTCTTCTCGGTCTTTATCAGCTGTCTCTGGTCTTTAATGGGTAAAGTTTACAGGTGAGGTAATGATAGAAAATGGAGTAAGGAATGAACCAAATTACAAGAGGGCAAAGAGCTCCTTAACTTGGGATAATAAGGCTCACCATTGTTACAGGAATAACAAGGAACTTATCTTATATAACAATAACTTAGAATAACAAGAAGTATGATAATTCAAATAACAAAGAGTAACAATACTGCAAATGATAAAGAGCACCATAGTTACAGAAACATAACTACAAATGATAAAGAGCACCATAGTTACAGAAATAACAAGGAAAAGCATATCTTACATATCATGGGGCTTCAATACTTGGAATAGCAAGGAACTTATCTTATATAACAAGGAACTTATCTTATATAACAAGGAGATTCTTAACTTGGAGTTACAAGGAACACCTTAGTTATAGAAATAACAGGAAGTGGGATATCTTATACAACAATGAGCTTCTTAACTTGGAGGTACAAGGAACACCTTAGTTATAGAGATAACAGGAAGTGGGAAATCTTATACAACAAGGAGCTCCTTAACTTGGAGTTACAAGGAACACCTTAGTTATAGAGATAACAGGAAGTGGGATATCTTATACAACAAGGAGCTTCTTAACTTGGAGTTACAAGGAACACCTTAGTTATAGAGATAACAGGAAGTGGGATATCTTAAATAACAAGGAGCTTCTTAACTTGGAGTTACAAGGAACACCTTAGTTATAGAGATAACAGGAAGTGGGATATCTTATACAACAAGGAGCTTCTTAACTTGGAGTTACAAGGAACACCTTAGTTATAGAGATAACAGGAAGTGGGATATCTTATACAACAAGGAGCTTCTTAACTTGGAGTTACAAGGAACACCTTAGTTATAGAGATAACAGGAAGTGGGATATCTTAAATAACAAGGAGCTTCTTAACTTGGAGTTACAAGGAACACCTTAGTTATAGAGATAACAGGAAGTGGGATATCTTAAATAACAAGGAGCTTCTTAACTTGGAGTTACAAGGAACACCTTAGTTATAGAGATTACAGGAAGTGGGATATCTTAAATAACAAGGAGTTCCATAACTTAGGATAGTAAGTCTATAGCTATAGGAATAACAAGGAGTTGGAGATCTTAAATTTAAAGGAGCTTCTTAACTTGGGTTAGTAAGGATCACCATAGTTATAGGAATAACCAGATGGATATCTTAAACAACCATTTTGGATAAGAAGGATCTCCATAGATATAGAAATAACAAGGGGTTGAATATCTTAAATAACAAGAAGCTTCATAACTTGCTACATCTTAGGAAAAGCATAGTTTGAAATGAAGAATTTAACTATGTCATAATAATTCTCTTCGATACCACATCAAATAATTTTCTGACTTCTAGCTTTTGAAATTACTCAAACAAGAGGGCCATAATGGCCCTAGAACCGCTCACCTGAGATTACAACCTATTTGAAGAATAGTTTATGGTGCTTCTATGCATTGACCTTTTTTTTTTTAATTCCCATTTTACAAGTTGGACACTGTATGCTTGATGTGGGACATTAAAATGGTACATAATTCTACCAATGCAGAAACTGAATAATTTACAGAATGTATGTACGAAGATCAGCCTGCACTTTTGTCCAGTATGACCTATTGTTTCCATTTTGTGGTTATCATTTAAGCATATTTGGACATCCAAATTGATATTGATGTATTTTGTTAAAAATTCTGCCATACATGTATATAGTGAAAATGCAAACAGGTTCAAATTTCAACGCACCTTGGTGGCCATGTTTTTTGAGATATAAAAATTCATGTTTTTATAAAATATGTTTATTAAGTTATAACTTTTACCATACATGTATATATTGAAAACAAAAAACACATTCAAAGTTGAACGCATGCTGGCCGCCATGTTTTTCGAGATATCTAATGTTTCTTAACAATCTTTATAGAAGGGCCCCCAAAGAACATCCATGTGAAATTATTTTGAAATCTGACCTGTGGCTTTTGACAAGAAGATTTTTTCATGGTTTTTACCAAATATGGGCATGGCAACAATTCAGGTCACATGACTGATTTTCTTTTTGACAAATCTTTATTCCCTCCAACTAGGGATGCTTCACATGATATATCATTGAAATTTGCCCAGAGGTTTTGAGAAAAATGATGTTTGTAAAGATAATTTTTTTAGCATTTATGGATATAGTGAAAACAAAAACGCGTTCAAAGTTCAACGCAGCCTGGTGGCCATGTTTTTCAAGATATCAAAGAAGAATTTTTAAAATTTGTCAAAATTCCCCCTTTTTCATGCAAGACAACCAATGTTCTGCATGGAATCAATTTCTTTGAACAACTTTTTAATAGCATCATCCAACAGACATTCCTGTGAAGTTTGGTTAAGATTGGCTCAATGGTTTATGAGGAGAAGATGTTTAAAGAAATTGTTGACGGCGCACGACGGACGACAGATGACGCACGACAGACATCGGGCGATCACAAAAGCTCACCTTGAGCACTTTGTGCTCAGGTGAGCTAAAAATGGTACCTACATTTCAATGGACTAAGAATGTTTTTTAGTCCAAAAATAAAAGCTGTATAGTTTGATTCCTGAAATATTAAAGCTACAGGGGCTGTGATTTACAACATCTTGACTGATTTTATTACCGACTCAGCACTAAAGCCTCTTTTTCTCCTTCCGGCTTGTATGATAGTATGTCCCTGAAAGTTGCATTTTACAGCATAAATCCTGAAACTTATCATAAAATAATTTGCCACAAAGCATGCAAAATAAATTTATGTTTTCTATTTCTTTCTAATTTATATCTTCTTTTCAATCTTTAAACCATTATCAATGAATACAGTTTTTGCTCAAATTCAAAGGATCAACATGCAAAACAAAATAGTGTATAGATTTTAATGCAAATTAAGTAACTTATCTCTATTGTCTGCATTTAAATAGAACCTGAAATTCCACAAAAGGTATTAATCAAAATGGTTGATGAGTTAGGTATTCACAAGTTGATGGTTCAGTGCAAGACTATAGCAGTTTAAGGTTAAAAAGTAAATGAACACTGTTTGACAATAGCTATGTGCTAATGTAATTGAGGATTAAGAATCAAGAGTAATCAAGTTGAAACAGCTTGCTTCACAATCAATGTGAAATGAATAAAAAAAATAACTTAATCATAAAAAATGACAAATAAAACATAATCATAAAAAATGACAAATAAAACTTTAAACTTTATTTGGACGGCTAAAGTTTGCATAATGAGTTAAGTTGCGATGGCCTCATACATATATCTGCCATTTTCAGATCAAATTTGTGTCTGTATCCAAAAGGTGAAAGTGAATATTTACAACAGTATCACAGTTCATACCTAATAGAAACCCCTTCATCAGTATGAGCAGCATTTTGTTCACCTGCTGAGGGTGTGCGTCTGAAAATGGTCAACAGTATTGTTTATCTTGAACAGAAGTCTATATTAGGCTATTTTAAACCTTATAAAATTGGCCAATTTCTTTAATCTTCTTTATTATGGTCTGAAAATGGTCAACAGTATCATTTAACTTTAAAACTTTAAACAGAAGTCTTCATTAGTAAAACTTAAACATTATTCAACTGGCCGATGTCTTTTATTCTTTAGTATGGTCTGAAAATGGTCAGGAATATTATTTACCTTTAAAACTTTAACAGAAGTCTTCATCAGTAAATTTTAAATCTAATTAATGTCTTTTATTCTTCTTTATTATGGTTTATACATTGAATCAACAGTTATTTCAGTTATGTGGCGATACCCAGGGTCATGACGGTGGAGGGAAGAGCCCAAACTTAATTGCACAAAAGGGCTGGTAAAGCAGGCACTCCGTATGTCAACCGAGTAACATAACTGGCTGTTAACCCTTTACCAAACACCAAATTTTCGACTGTCCGAAATTGAAAGAGTTTGCAGACAACATTTCAAAATGTAATGAAGTTGAACATATAATATTCTGATAGGACAGAAAACATTGTGGGAAAAGGAGAAATTGCTCGTTAAGAGCAATTTCCCATTTTCCCACAATGATTTCCAGGGTAGTCTGCAATAAACTGGTCAAATCTTGTTATTGTTTGTTCATGGGTTAAACCAGTTTATCATACTCTAATTATGAAGGGCATGCTGTTATATAATGATAAGCTCATCAGTATTGTATGGAATGGCAATTAATTTGAATCGCAATTAAGAACTTATCAAAAATGAATGTAATGAGATTAATACCGCTCTCTCAAAGCGCGCAGCGCTCGGAGAGCGGATAACGGTAACATACGTACGAGTAACAAGTTATGTTAACACCGGTTATACCATTAGCAAAAAAACATGTGGCTTCCGGTAAAACTATAGGAGAAAACTCGGATTAGCTTCGGGTGTTTCCGGCAAAGCCGGAAACACTTGAAGTCTTATTCGGCATGTGTCCGGCGAAGCCGGAAACATCCCGATTGCATTCGGATCGTCTTCGAGTAAAAACGGAATAGACTGGTTTTACATAAATTCATTGCCGCTCATTGAGTTTATTTCCACCAATCATGAATGAACCATAAACCATTCTATCGAAAACAAAACACGAACAACAGGATCGGCGCCACCGCTTCAAACTTTAAATTGGACACAGTGTTCAACTCCTTGAATGGACAACGTATCGCCGGTTGTAGGTAAGAGAACTTTTTGTACTCTTTCATTTCGTTATAAAACAGTTTATCTAAATAGACCATTTTCACCAAAATTCGTCATAGAAAAATCGAGAAGGCGAGCCCTCGTCACGCCTCGCTGAAGATGCTTCCTCTAAACAAACATCCATCTGAAAAAAAAACTTCTCCCTTTTCAGTAGAACTACAGCATTCATTTTTTAGTATTACAGTACATGTTCCCTTCAGTACTAGGCTAAAAAGTGTGTGTTGCCCACAACACTCCATGGTGAAATAAGTGTTCACCTTCTATCGATTCGGTGATTACACCCTGCAGTTCGGCATAATCTAATGTTTATGTAGACGGTCTATGTCATTTTCGCGGTGTGTAAGGAATGCATTAGGTACACATCGTGTTGTATATGGAATACACTATTATGCTGACCAATAAAGCAACGATGTCAACTCGTCAGTTGCTGACATGGATTATTTGTTATTGTTGGAGCTTTTAAATTGAGTACAAGGTACCATCTTCACAATTTAAAAGCGTTATGGGCCGATAGTTTAAATAACAATAACAGCGTGAATTTCCTTTTCAAAAAATGAAATACCCTGTAAAGTATTTGGTTATATATGTCACCTTATTCGTTTGACAGTATTTTATTTTACTTGATTCAAGTGATAGTATTATTCCCAAACATGGACTTATTCTTGCAATTGATAATTTTGGCCCAAGGGTTTATGGAAATAGATCCCTTAGTTGTGTTTTATTTATTTAACAGAATGCATGATGGTTGGGAATATGACGATTTCAAACAAGCTTCAAAAGAAGAGATGATGCAGACCTGCATAAACATTGACTCTGTTTTATAATACGAGTAAGTACATAGTCTTTCTCAGGCCACTTTGAACTTTTCAAAAATAAATGTCATAAACATAGAAGATAGCTTATGAAAGCAATATAACAAAGAAGCAATCTCTCAAATGTCAAAGCATTATTTCTCTTTAATTCAAACATCTCTTATTAGATTATACTATAGATAACAATGCCAGCATGAATTTCCTTTTCCCAAAATGAAATACCCTGTAAAGTATTTGGTAATATATGCAACCTTATTCGTTTGGCAGTATCTTATTTTACTTGATTCCAGTGATAATATAATTCCCAAACATTGAATTTTTCTAGCAAGTGAGAATTTTGGACCAATGGTTTATGGTAATAGATGCCTTAGTTGTGTTTTCTTTATTTTACAGAATGCATGATGGTTGGAAATATGACAATTTCAAACAAGCTTCCAAAGAAAAGATGATGCAGACCTGTATGAACATTGACTCTGTTTTACAAGTAAGTAGATCTACATGTAAATTCTTTCTCACATCCCTTTGAACTTTACAAACATAAATGTCATAAACATAAAAGATAGTGGTGAAAGTGGTGGACTCAGAACTCAAGGGGGGAGGGGGCAGGGGCCAGTCCCACCAAGACCTCTTGTTTCGTGGGAATGGCCTTTGGCAAGTCACTTCGGAGCCGTAGCCTAGTACTTGGGTATCCAGGAAAGCTGCTCCAGAACTGAAAAATGTAGGTATGGCACTGATGGAGAGGACCCATATGGGACCTGTGTCAGTTAATGGCTAATATAAATCTAATTATAACAAAGGAGCAATCTCCCAAATGTCAAAGTGGTTATTCTTTCTAATTCAAACATCTCTGATTAGATTATAGCATAATTACATAATATGATATGCAGCAGAGTATTCAGGAAACAAGCAAGTTTGACAGGTTGGAATTCTTAACATGTCCTCCTTTTATTACTTTGTTTTAAAAAAATATAAATATATACATAAATGTTGATGAATTTGGTGTGACTCACAATTTGTAATTGACTTTTCCTTTTTTATTTTTTTGAAAACCTTGGTTTGAATGAGAATGAATCAAAACAGGTTGAAATATAGATTTTTTCATCAATCAGTTCTTTATTTCCTGTCAGATTACTGATTCAATTGATTAACATGGGGAAATAATCATTTCCAATGTTACCAATTAAGAATGATCAGTCGGGGCCTCCGTGGCCTAATGGTTAGAATACAGAACTTGAAATCACATGGCCCCTCTCCGCGTAGGTTCAAATCCTGAGAGGAATATGAATTTTCATATCTCCCAACTGACGTTTGGAATGTCAATGGCTCTATCCGCCTTGACCAGCCCTTATGGGCAGTTGAGTATAGGGCCTTCCTCCATCATTAAGAGTCAGGCATCGCTACATAACTGAAATAATGTTGATGTGATGTAAAACCCATATATAAAAAAGCATAATCAGTCAGTTCGATGTGGCCAGTATTGACAAAAGATTGATATTTTTTATTTTTCTCTTTTAACAGCCAAATCTGATGACTACCTGGCAGAGTAAGGAGTGGGTAACAACATCAAAATATTCAGTGGTGGAGGTCACATGTATTTGATGATAATCAAAAACAGATGAAGATTTACATGGACATACCATAAACCTATATGTTTTATTTGTGAAAAGTTTTTAAGCTTACCTTTCTCCTCAAAAGACTTATTTTATGAAGAAAAAAAATAACATTCACAATGATATATCATATTTAATGGATAGTGTTTAGTGTTAGTTGGTACTGACAACATCAAAGGGCAATAATATAGAAAAATTGTGATGGACTATGGAATATTCTATAATGATAAGACACATGTGTCTCATCTTTTCTTTTTTTTTCAAAAAGCCTTCAAAAACCCAACTCAATCAAATAAATGAGACAAAAGGAATACCAATACTTTGTTAAAGCTGCTTAGTAAGCCTGCAGCAGACCAATGGAAGACAGTAACTTGAGTGATTACTTCAACTTCTTTTTTTCTAACTATTGCATGTGTATGAAGTAACCAAAAATGAGAGTTGAATTTGCATACATCAATGTTAAATTATTTTTAATTCTTTCTCTTTTAGTATCTAAGGTAAAACCTGCCTTCTGGTTAACACCCTTAAATTATATTAATCATTTATTGCATACAGTACTCTTTTTTAGTTCTTTAATAGATAAAAAATACATATAAAAAAGCAGTGTTCTATGTGTGAACAAAGGTTAATAAAATATTAATGAAAAATCATAGAATCTTTTTCTTTTATTTTAAAGTTAAACAAAAACCATTTGGCTACAACAAAGCTATTTGTTGTATTTGAATGATCCTCTGGAGATCTGCTAAGCAATTTATTTGGGATTTCCTTATCTACAGTAAAGAAACATTCAAACAAATATCTGATTGGCTTTCTATATGATGTAATTTAGTAACCTAAGACTGTACAAGCAGATGAGTATGTTGTTGAATATTGTCTGATACTATTAACCCAAATGACCTTTCATCACCAAATGACATGTTGGTTCTCATGATAATTTAACCCTTTCCCAAACAACAAATTCTTGACTGTACCAAATTGAATGAGTTTGCAGATGACATTTTAAAATGTGATGAAATTGGAAAATAATCTTCTGATAGGCCAGAAAACATTGTGGGTAAAGGAAAAATTGCTCGTCACGGACAATTTCTCCTTTTCCCTCAATGTTTTCTAAAGTCGTCTGCAACAAAGTGGTCAAATGTCATTATTGTTTGGGAAAGGGTTAAACCAGTACTTACAACACATAATTTTGCGAAGAAAAGTCTATGATTTCATGCAGAGACAGACTTGTGATTCAAATATTGTAATTTGGTGGTTCTGACATTGCATGAGCAGTTTGTTCTTACATGATGAATGTCTCATTATTGATGAAAGGCCCTCATACATAGCCCAAGCAAGCTAAACTTATACCCATATAAAACATACACCATCAAAAATGTTTACCAGGAGTCTGCAAGGAGACTTATCGTTTTACTGAGACTTATCTAAATGTGACAAAGATGACAGCTTTGTTACAAAATGAGTATTTGCTCCCCAAAGTAAGCCAATTCTTACACTTCCGCAAAGTTGTACTCGGAATTTAGATTGAAACACATATTCATTAATGTGTAAGTTTTTTTTCAACAAATCCATGCCATTGAGTTGAGAGAGCGGTTTAGAGGCAATGTGTTAGTTCATATTAAGTGTCAAATAATTATAGTGATATGCATGCAGTCTTGAATTAAACCCTGGAAAAGCCTCTTTCAGTTTTAAATCAACAACATCAACACTGGAAATAATGAAATCATTGAGAAAATTCTAATTAATTTCCAGTCATGCAGTAATTGCTATTAGTTTCAACATCAAGTTATAATCACAAAATAAGGAAAACCCTAATGAAGCATTTTAAACAAAAGAAAAAGGAAACAAGTGTGTAGCCCTTGCAAGTGTGTAGCCCTTGCTAATGTCAGCTTTTATTTGACTGATTAAAAATAATACCTGGAGGCAAAAAAAAAGAAGGACATGAACCCTCATATTTTCCCAGTGTTTTAACATCATCTCCTTGATATGTGTTAAATTTAGTATTTTATGAATTAATCGATTTAACAACATTACAATTGACTCCATGCAAATTACCTGTCACCAAATGATGATGAGTTGTCATCCGACTTATAAGCCAAAATGTCCCTGTTTGAATATGTTCAAAGGAAATAAATGTTATAAAAGTCTAATAATTGCAAAATGTGTTACAAATAAAACTACAACGAAAGATAACGATAAATAAATGAATCATATTTTTGCTGTTATTTTCAACAATTTTTATGCAAAGCTGTTTCTAACAATTTCTTTGCTATGTTATTTTCAACAA
This sequence comes from Cerastoderma edule, assembly GCA_947846245.1. Lineage (NCBI taxonomy): Eukaryota > Metazoa > Mollusca > Bivalvia > Cardiida > Cardiidae > Cerastoderma > Cerastoderma edule. The sequence continues at coordinate 14,109,982 of OX401422.1, read as the reverse complement.
TTCTAACGCCACATTGTTACCAACATTTTTTTCACTGTTTTTTTTTCTCAACAATTTTCTCTTTGTTTTTTTTCCAACATTACTTTTATGATTATATAAATTTTGTCGTGGACACCTGTTGGTGTCAAGAATTTGAGAGAAAATATATTAAAATTTTACAAAACAGTTGATAAGTATGGAGGAGGGATATAAATGGAGTGTTGTGAAAAACTTAAATATTTTTTTGTATATCAGATTTTATTGATACATTTTCAGGCCAGATTAGTTTTAAGGTAAGACCTGGGTTATGAAGAAAAGTCAGAATAACAAAATTAAAGATTAAACAAAGTAGACACCATTTTAAAATCAAGTTTCGTATTATAAGAATCTTTCCTGGATTAGAATTTGTATTTGTCAACATGACATTTAAATTTTAATGTGAAAATTAAGATTTAAAGGGAGGTAATTAATATGAAATAAATAACAAAATCATTGATATTCATTTTGTAAATATAAATTCAAAATCAGACAAATTTTGAATATTGCCTCATTGAATGTCATCGAAGCGATGCATATTTCATGAATTACAGTCAAACTTATTCTTTAACCAAAGCAATAACCAGTTTTCCATTACCCAGGTCTTACCTTAATAAGAAATTAACATGCTTCTTTGTATTCATGCATTTTCATTTTGTGAAATTTAAGGCCAATAAACAGGATAAGTAAACCTTGCTGTTTATCATGTACTCAATAACAAGTTGAAGATAACTTAAACAAAGATGCATTTCGTAAATATTTATGTTTAGAAAAAAGACAGATATTATGAAACATCCTGCACATAGTAAGAGTGAGTTCTTAAATAAATCCCGTGTGAAATACAAAAGATGTACTCATGTAGTACCTTAATGACACAGCATCAGGGTTTTGTGGCTGTGTTTGGGTCCGTGAGCGCTCGTCTAAAACGCTTTCCTGGCTAATTGGTGTCCTAATGAAATCAACATGACTAAAATCATTAACACCGAAATATTACGAACAGCTAATTATTGCTTTGCACATGATATCATGACAAAGACAAAACCTTTTCAGAAACAGGAAACTTTCTTCGTGTCCAACTGATTGTAAAGAAACAACATGAATTTGGATCTCTTTTTAAGAAAAAGTTACTAGCACATTGCCCTAAGGTACCTTAATTTGACGCATCTGTCTTTGGAATCTACTGTTCAACTAAACTTTACTATTCAAGCGTACTTATACATGCTTATTTTATGTTGTCTTACATTTCAAGAACAGGCACAGTAGAAATAAAATAGGTTAAACAAACAGGTCTGTGGCTCAATCTTTTTTGGGTTTTAACACCCATTTCTTATATTATTAGAATATTGCTTGATATTACCGGTATTATATGAAAGGAAAAATTTGCCATGGAAACCATCTTAAAACAAAAAAATGAAAGATAATGCCTATTTTGATTATTTACATTTAATGAAAGCTATTTAAAAAATTTCAATTTGCCTATCTAACAAAAAAGACTAAGTTATAATTCACAGGCTAATGAGCAACTCAACTCTATTTAATAAGCAACAATATCAATGAATAACATTTTTTAATTTTTTATCAATGGATACCGAGTTCAATAGATTGATTTCAACAGAAAGTGTGACATCTATAATCAAAAGATACCACATTTTAACAGAAATTGTGATACAATATCAATGGTACTATTCTGACGAAAAATGTGATACAGTATCAATGGAAACCATATTTCAACTTAAATTGTGATACCATATCAAAGGAAACCATATCTTAACAGAAAATGTGATACAATATTGATGGAAAATTCTATGTAAAATGTGGTATATATTCTATGGATACAGTAATGGAAAATGAGATAAAATATCAATGGATACTGTATTTCAACAAAAAATGTGATAACATATCAATAGAAAATGCAACAGCAGCAATGGATACCATTTCTTAATGGTGAAATGGAAAATGTGACACTATACCAGTAGATACTGTATTTAAACGGACAATGTCATACAATATCAATCAATGATAACAAAATTTCAACAAAAAATGTGATTTATTATATTCTTATCAGTGAATTACTGGGATTTCTCAGTGTATTAATTTGCAATTTTATCACAGTGAATATCTTCACTAGTGATGATATCAAAAAGTCATACCACTTGTGATGATATCAGTTTTGACGGAACTACTTTTTCACCATTCCTTTGCATTAAAGTCATGGCTGCGTATGGCTGATCGGCACTAAAATGTTTGTATTCTCAATGTATCCATACATGTGAATGACGTCATGGGTTGTAAACTGCTTTGCTCCTCCCATTTTATATTCAATTTGGCATTTATGGAGATATTTTGGCAAATAGATGTCATGAAGTGGAATAAAATAAATAGAATAATCAACTCCATTTGATTGATATCAAAAATATGTCACTTGAATGGGTTGTTATCATGTAGAAAAAACTCGTTTTTCGAACCTTTTTTTCAACCTGATGACAACCCATTCAAATGTGATACAATATCAATTCATACCATATTTTAAGACACACAGAAAATTATCAACAGATCTTCCTATTTCAACAGACAAATTGTGATACATTATATCAATGAACCCTGTATTTAAATGGAAAATGGAATACAATATGGATGAATACCATATTTTAACAAACAATGTGATACAATATTGACAAAAATAAAATCTACTATATACTTACAAAATCTTTTGTTACATAGCTTTTCTGAACCATGTCTTTGTTATATTTTTAATTGATTGTTCGAAGAACAAACTCATCAACAAGAAGCATATTTCATTTACCAACATCTTTATTGCTTCTCTAATTCCTAAATAAGGATTTAGATGAGAAGCTCCTTTCCCTATTTAACTTATTCATCTATATAACTCCCAAAATAGGATTTAGATATAAGAAATATACTTCTCTTGCTATTTTCTGTTTCTTCTTAAAAAGAGACTCAAGAAAAACTGCGTACAAATTACTCTTTAAGAAAATTAATCCAGCCTACCTTCCACTTCGTTTTGATTTCCTGCTGAGAGAGCTTCGATCAGATATGGTGGAAAATCCATCCATCTCATTGAACCTCTTTTTGAGAGTGGACCTGCAATTTTATTTTTTATTTTGAATAATATCGCAATTAAGACCTTTGAAATCAACAAACAGAGATTTCCTGAAATCTAGTAAAATTATGAAAATACATTTTGAGGAGTTTGCTTTCCCTTTATGTATCTCCATCATTCATTGAACCACAAGCTGTTATTTTTTATGCAAATCATTAAGGGAAATATAAAAAATTCTAAACATATAGGGGTACCTCATTTTTCAACAAAAACTTTACCTACAGAAGTCTTTACGAAGTTTAACTAGACAAGGAAAAATATTGACAAGCAATCATTCAATCACAGAGCCCACAAAATAAGGTATTTACAAAAGGGTCTTCACAAAAAAATAGGCTTTTACAAAAAGGGTCTTCACAAAACAAGGTATATACAAAAAAGGTCTTCATGAGAAAAGTCTCATAAAATGGCGTTATAACAAAAGGTAAAAAGCATTCAGAGAAAGGTCTTTACAACAGAGGATTTCCCAAAAAAGTCTTCACAAAAATAGGTCTTCTTCAAAAATGTCTTCACAACAAAAGGTCTTAACAAAAGAATGTATCAACATAATCAAGGTCTTATAAAAATGTTTGGCTCACTACAATATTGTGCTTGTGAAAATTCTTCTGAAATAACATGTAAAACACCCTATGAGACAATGTAACGAAATTACTTACCCAGATCTGGGCGTATCTTGATTGGTATCCTTTCTCCCTAAAATCGAAAAGAAAAATACAAGATGAATTCTTATGTATGAGGTAACATATTGAGGGTTCAATGCAAGACTATAGTAAGTGCTTCACAAATGTGAAGCACTTACTATAGTATTGCAGTGAACCCTTGGAATACATGTTACCTGCTCTAAAATCTGCATGAAAAGACATAACTCTATATTTATGCAAAAAAAACACAGATACTGGCTTATATGATAGTGTCTTTTATCTTTTTTCTTTTTAAATTTTCTTTTTATTTCCTTTTAAGTTTATTTTCTTTATGTCTCTCAAACAACATTTTTTCATTTGCATCATTGACAAAATGATGTGCAACAAGGTGGGAACCGATCATTGGGAGATATGGTTAACAATTCTCAATAAATTCTCCCTTAATTGTAAATACCTTTCAGTCAGATCAGTTTGTCAATGATAAGTCGATATATTCCCTTTCTAACGCTGTGACCAAGAGAATTTCTACCTATATCTTATCTATGCAAATTAACTTTTTTTTTTCTTTCTATAGCATGTTTTCTGGATTAATTGTAATCCAAGAAATAATCCTTAGATGATTCTTGTTTATTTTACTAATCAATGTTTTATCATGTGAATTAGCTGGTTCCATATCTCATTGGACTGCCGTCAAATATGATTGAAACAAGTTTGTTATTCAACCAATTACCTCATTAGGACTCCACATTTTTTGATAAAGCTTTAGCAGAACTGTCTGGAAACCATTACAAAAATGGAGAAACTGCAATTTCTTTTTCTTGGTGTAATGGTTTCTACCCAATTTCACAAGAGAATTGAAATATTCTATTTGTCGTAGTTGACGGCTGCAATTTAAGGGTTCAATGCAGGACTGTAGCATTTCCTCCACAAAAGTGAAAGACATGCTGAAAAGACTTTATTTGAACCATTAACTTGTTATCAAATTTGAACAATTTTATAGTGGAAAAAAAGAGAAATTTGACAAGCTAAAGTCATCCATGTAAGCTTTACAGCTATGAAAGGTAACTAAGGCCACATTCAAAGCTCCCTCCCCCCGTTAGCTTCACAGCACAAAAAGGTTATCAAGTCCACACACCTGTCCTCAATGTAAGCAATACAGCATGAAAACACCAAAATTCCACATCTAAGTCCCCATCATGTTAGCTTTACATGAGAAAAAGATTAGGAAGTCCTCATTCAAAGTCCAACAGGTTAGCTGTACATGACAGAAAAAACAACAAGTCTGCATACAAAGTCTTTCATGTTGACTTTACAGGACAAAAATGAAAAGCCCTCAAATGTTATTTCAACAGCACAAACACATTAAGAAATAGGATACCAACACCAAAAATGCAACATACAAAGTCCACACTTGTTAGATTTATATGACAAAAAAAGATTAAAAAGTCTGCATACAAAGTCCCCTAGGTTAGCTATACATGACAAAACCACCAAGAAATCTGCATACAAAGTCCCAGGATGTAAGCTTTCCATGAATCTTTTTTAAAAGTCTGCATACTAAGTCTCACTATATAAGTTTTACATGATGAAAGGATTAGCAAGTCAACAGACAACTCCAACTTTCTAATTTCTACAGCACAAACAGACTAACAAGTCCGAAACTAGTTTTCCCTATGTAAGCTTTATATGACAAAAAGATTAAAAAATCAGCATACAAAGTCATGTCTGTTAAATCCAAACAAAAAAGCTCAACCAATCCACACTCCCAAGCTTGTGTTAGTATCACAGTACAAAATGGTACCCGAATCCCTGGGTGTAATCTCTATGCTAATCTTGTGAGGGTACACATCACTCTCTTCGCTATTCATGCTGTTATGGTTAGAACCAAGAGTCAGCAAGAAATCACCATGCTTGTTCATGTTGTTAAAACCACCTGCTTGTCTGACATGCTTAACACTCAGATCATCATCACCTTCATAGTCCAGATTGGACACCTGTTCCACATCAAACATGTTATTCATCTCATCCGAGACTTCACTTCTCTTAGAGCTTTGCTGGTCCAAGTGGGACATGGTGTATTTCTCTGAGTAATGGGTTTCTGTGTATTCGTTCAGTGAAGAGAAAGTGCTTTCAAATGCACTGTCAGTTGAGATGTTATCCATGTTCTGTTTAGCCAAATCGCTAGACATAAACTTTGGGAGCGGTCCAACCTGCGACAGGTCCGTCAGTGTCCTTTCTCCAAGAAGGTCATGTGACCTTTGACTTGTGGGTCGAGTGCCATGACCTTCGGGTACATCCTCCAGCGGGTATCGATTAAAGAAATCATCGTCAACATCCGATACTGGGGTGGAAATCTCAAACCTTTCGCCAGGAAGCACTGAGGCTCCTGTGCGATCCATGAGAGCCATTCGCGCCATGTATCCCTGATCGGCGCTCTTGGCTTCTGTCATACTCACCCCGCGAGACTCGAACCCAAGTTCTTCGTCGCTGGAGAAGAGTGGAGTGGGCGGGAGGTCAGCGTACATTGTATTACGTCCACTCTGACCACTATTGTCAAATATGTCAATCACTGAAATGTGGACAGGTCTTATCTTATCTCTTATCAGGCGTGGCAAAATCAAATTGTCTGTATAAGCAATTGTCTTTTCAACCAAGCTTTTCCCAAAGCCTTAACATACAAGTGAGTTTGTAATGTAATTTCTATGTAACCATTATACTGACAAGAGCAGAAAAAAAGGCATTTACAAACAAGTAAATCAGAATCAGATTTCACCATTGTTGCTTTAAGAATGATTGATCAAATAGCCATTTATATCTCTATCTCTGAATCTTCATACAGGTAGCCTCATACAAGAGACACATTTACAGTCCAGAAGTTTTCTAAATTTGAAAGTAATTAATGTTTTGGTTGCTATATTTTGCAATAGATTTTCCCCAAATCAACTGGCGATGTCCACTTCCTAATTAAAAGAACACTAGCCCTTTATTTCCTGAATATATTGATTTATCACATAGTTAGATGATTTCATCACTTTACTTATATGACTGTTTACAAAATGCACTGGTTACATATCACAGTTCTCATTTTCGGCATGTTTACTTCTTGAAGCCTTGATTCAGGTTTCACAGACATAACTAAGTCTTTAGATATATCGAGGATTCAATGCAAGACTACACCAGACATTAATTGTCTGAAATAGCAATAATAATAACCCATTTTGACCATATGAAAAGGCGAGAAAAATCAATGAACATAAGTACCACAACATACCTACAACAGACATTTATTGCCTGAAAAAATTTCAATGATAGCCCATTCCTTCATATAGAACTGTGTGACCTGTCCAAAGTGACATCAGTCACAGTGGTAGAGAATATGTTTCTTTCTATGGAAGTAATCATTTTATCTAAAGAAGAAAGCAATTGTCCCTAGCCATTTATCACTTTGTAAAAATGGCTTCTCGAGTCATATGCTTCAAGTGTTTTAGAAGAAAAATTCATCTGAGGCAATGGGTTAACTTGTGAAATGTCTTACTATTTCCTTACAGTAAATGGTACTTTACAAGAACTAGAAAATAAAATGTTCATAATACATCCACAAGTAAATAAAATGGAAAGATATTTCTGCTCCTAGTTGAATAGAATAAATGTTTGTTTCATAATTTGGTAAGAGCCCTTTCCAAATTTGGTGTTTATTGGGCATGATGATACTAACAATTTATCCCTGAAAAACTTAATCATAGGTAGATGGTCATATAAAGCATTCAAACCCTTTAAACATGATATTCAATACAAAAAACATGTATATAAGGAAAACGGATAATCCATCAAGTACAAAAAAAGCCCCTAAAAAATCTGAAATCAATGTGGTTGCACACATTATACTCTCGAAATAATTTTGTGTAAGTAAAATTGGTCAAAGATACAATTTCTTCTCCCCCAACAATTTTTTTTCTATCTACCAGAAAGAATGTTTTCCATTGTTTTGCCATCAGTGTGTAACAGGACAACAAAATTAAGACATTTTATATCATCTCATCAGCCAAAGGTGCCAAAATGGCGCTGGTGACACAATAAAAGACAATCAAAACCTGATTTTGCCAAGTTAAATGAGTACAGTGTACTATATGATGTTGACCCCAATGAGAAGGCAACTCCTACCTGACTTGCCATCAGACATGACACCAGATTTGCCAGACAGTGAGGACAGTTCTTTCGTGGTTTTTCTCGACTGTTTCCCATCTTTACCCTTGGCGTCTTCATCTTCGACCTTAAAAAAAGAAGATTCAACTTGAGAACTTCATACAATGTTTATTAGGTTGTTACATTGATTTTTTTTTAGTTATATCACAATCACCAGCCAGCCTTGTTAGCCCCTAAATCCATAACATCCAGCATTGCCACATTTTCTGCAAAACAATGTTTAATCCACATACAATGAAGAGTTTTCCCTTTTTCAAAGCAATTGCAAGTCATTAATTGGTAATCGAAACGATAAATGTAGTAATTTTCTCTGTGTTTACAACACCATATCAAAGGTTTTTCAGTTATGATGCTTGCCTGGCTTAAAGCTGATTGGGTAAGAACATAGGCTTAAAGATGCACATGGTTAACGCAGAATTGTGTTGTACTATCAGCATAGCATTTCCTAACCCATTACCAAACAATAATTTATTTTACCAGTTCATTGCAGACGACTCTGGAAAACATTGTAGGAAAACCACAATGTTTTCTGCCCTTCTAGAAGATTATTTTTTAATTCCATCACACTTTGAAATGTCATCTGCAAACTATTTCAATTTGGCCTTTGGTAAAGGGTTAAGTATGTAGCCAGACTTACTCATAGAAAATCAAAATCTACCTGTACAGAATTTTAGGACCCTTGCATTTTGTCAAGTAGAAAGTTTTACATGATTCCTTACCTCTTCCTCGTAGAAGCCTGGTGTGGTATCTAAAACCCAGTCCTGAATTCTGTCAAAATGTTGGGATTCATCCTCCTTATTGTTAAACCTGTCAGCCAACATTTGTAGGGCTTTGGCCTGAAATGAATTATGATATATCGACATTGTTATAGATGGCATGTGTCTGTATATGTTTATGAATAATAACCAAATAGATATATTTGTTATAATTTACATTCAAAGTCAAAGATCATATTGTAAAAAAAAGTTACTTAGATTTAAATTAAAAGCTTTTGTATCTCCACTTATCTATGTAATCTTCCTTTTTTCCAATCAAACAGAAACCTTAGAAACAATATGAGAAAATACCAATGTTCATGTGAAGGCAAACTGTTGATAAAAAAATCCCCCAAATTATTTGAAACCAAAATAAACCATGACATCTCACAATGGAAATCTAAATCAATTGTCCCTACTACCCAGCTTGTCCAAAAGCCTTTTCAGACAAGTCAATCTTTGCTGAAATTTACTATATATAACCATTATAAAGACAAGTGCAAAAGATTGAGCAATTAAGGACAAGTTAATCAAAGTTACACTGCGCCAGCATTGCACAACTGACTTACCTCATCTTCCTTACTGTCATATATCCCGGAAGTCAGTCCCATTTCATCGAGGACAGCAAACAAGGTATCCTTGTCTTGGGCCCCGGTCAACACAGTAATTGCTTCTGCTGCAGCTTTTCTGATTGGCTCCTATTATAGGTCGTGTGACATATTAAGTTCTGTTAAATCTGATTAAAGCTGCTCAATAAAAAGTTAAAATAAACACAAATTAAAAGACAGCTATAACTTTAAGGCCTTACTCAATAATATCTCACTTTGAATCATCTTCTGCAAAAGTCTTCAGGAAAGATAAATATTTTATTCAGAAACATTGGTTTTTACTTAGTCATTTCCCCTGAGAAATAAACAAATAAAATAAGGTAAAAAACAAAAACGGAAATAAATTACTAAAAGAATTACCTCTGGGTCAACTAATTTTGGTAGTATGAGAAGAACGATATCTTTCCTTCCCTCACCCAGCACTTGCAAGGTTTGAAGTGTGTACTTTTTCAGCGCTGAGTTCACATTGTTCAGGTTCATGCCTAGCTTACTCAGAGCTTTGTCCAACTGTGCATCAGGTAAACCGAGCTCTCTGAAGGAATAAAACAAGAATCATCATGAGAATGAAAACAAGAAATTTTTAAAAGTCAGTCGGTACCACTGGCTTCCGCAACCTGACCTGACATTTCTATGAAATTTGATAGAGTTAAAATGCAACCATTTATTGGCACTAACTACAGTGAAGCCTCGTTTATCCGGACCCCAATTATCCAGATGTGTCGCAATTCGAACGAAATTGAGAGGGAACGGAATTATTTGACCAGTTTGTTGCAGACGACTTTTAAAAACATTGTGGATAAAAGAGAAATTGCTCGTGACGAGCAATTTCTCCTTTTCCCACAATGTTTTCTGCCATATCAGAAGATTATTTTTGAATTTCATCACGTTTTGATATGTCTTCTGCAAACTCTTTTAATATGGGACGGTCGACAATTTGGCGTTTGCTAAAGGGTTATAAGTATACACGTGCATACAGACTATTTATGTCTTAATGTGTATAAGAACATGCTCTGCTTCATTAGTCCGGATGATTCGGTAATCCGGGCATTTTGTTGGGAACGGGCGTGTTCGGATTAACGAGACATCACTGTATTCGCATTGATCTACCACAATAATGTTGCGAAGCGTTTAGAGACGTGGAAAGACTAACCAGAAGATGATGAGATATTCATAAAGATAAACTACCACTAAGGCAATGTAATTAACTTACTATAATAGATTGGTGACAAATCTAAGGACAGAAAAAACACTAACAAGGGTGTGTGGTTAACTAGAAGACATTTACAAATATAAGCCATCTAAGTGAGAAACTGAGTTACATGAATATGTTGGCAAGCTATTCACATTGACAAAAAACCAATGAGAGAATGTGACAAATCAGAAGATCTTAATTAAATACGAACAAACCGCCAATTAGTATATGTGGCTAACCAGAATATCTTAATGAACTATGAACAACCACTAATAAAGCCATATGACAACCAATTAGTATATGAGACTCACCTTGGTGAGATATTTAAAGACAAATCACCAATGAAGGTATGTGACTTATCAGACTATCTTTATATCTTAGTGAAATATGAACAAACCATCAATTAATGTATGTGGCTACTTTTGAAAATCTCAATGAAATATAAACAACCACCAATAAAGCTGCATTACCACCAATTAAGGTATGGTCACAATATGTGACTTATCAGAAGACCATAGTGAAATATGAAAATATCAATCTGTGTATGTGTCTAATATGAAAGTCATAATGAAACATAAACAAACCGCCAATAAAACCATATGACAACCAATTAGTGTATGAGACTCACTTGAATATGTTGGTGAGATATTTACAGACATTATCATAAACCACAGGGTTGTTGTTATCCAAGGTTCCTATGAGCGCATCCAGCACATCCTCGTATTCAAACTCTCCCTCCATCTTGGGCATCCACTTCTCACCAAGTAATCGCTGGATAATATCACTTTCCATGTTGCTTCTTGACCTACGACCTGACTTGGAGTCCTGATAGAGAAAATGTGTGAATATTTAAACTTATTTATTTCAGATCAATTGTGAAGAAAGGTCTTACGCTCCAATCTGTTTCACTAAATTGTTTATAATGTATATAATGGCGTTTATTTCTTGAATAAAATATGTTTTAACTAAGAAAGGTCTTAAAACTCATACTGGTCACTCTCCATTCTGCTTCCCATATACATAACCAGTGCTCACACTGAAAGCTGATTAAAGGAATGCTCCCAAAGTAGACCAGCCCTTCTCAAGGGAGTCAAACCAACAGCCCTTCAGTCAAGAGACTGACGCTTTACCTTTGGACCACTATTCTCCACACTTGTTTCTATAGATTTCTGCAATATTTACATTTTACCATCTAAATGAGAGGGAAGAGTAAAACTCTTTCAACTAAAAAAAGCTTACCTTGACATGTATAGCGTAAGAATCTTCATCCACTGACAAATTGGTCAGTTTAAACGACTTGGTCCTTTCAACACTCGTCCGACCCGACTTGCCTTTGCGACCATCAGGAGTGGACATCCTTAAGTCCACCTTGTAAAGGTCCATTTTTCTACTCTTTACTGTAAAATAAAGGATAACAGTTAATCTATTCACTTGTATGGATTCTTTCAGATTGGTTCTTATCAAGCGCAACAGCATATGACGATAAAAAAACATGAAAAATAACCTTTTTTTTGTAACAAAGGTCAGAAAGGTTGCTAATTTTCAGTTACATTTTACTGCATTATTCACTTTTACTTTGATTTTATTTGATGGAAACAAAAATCTCTAAACAAAGTGCCAAAACAATTGCATTTTTTACGCATTGAATGCAAATATTATCTTTTATTCCATTACTTATTTAAACACAGTTTGAGAATACATTGAATGGAAAATAAAGGAATAGCTTACCTAATAAAAGCTAAGCACAAAGAAAACTAAAATGTTCTCTTTTAAAGTGAACTTACAACAGTCTTGTTCATCTATCCAGTAATGGTAATGATTTAACTTTCTTTTTAAAGAAAACTTAACAAGTAACATAATTTGGCTACCAAAAGTGAAAGAAAATGACCCGAAAATTTTAAATCACTTTCATTTAGGTATGTTAGAAATAAAAAATCTCTCCTAACACAAAGTTATGGGAAAAGAGTTGGCTTTGGTTTTAATCAATAGTAATGTAAACAGTTATAAGAAATGAATCTACATATGCAATAAAAAGGGTGCCTATACATGCATAATTTAAGAAAGAGTAACTGATCTGTTGTGAAATCATAAAATGTAAAATATATATAAAACAACATAAAATTGATAATAAAGAGTGAGAATCATAATTTTGAAATAAATCAATTAATTTGTAAATCTTATCTATAAAAAATATGCTTAATCTAGCCTTAGATAAATACAAATGTCTCTAAGCATTTTCCCCCAACAATCAATCAACTAATTGTTCTGATGTTTTTATACATCAAATTACATGCAGTATAATTATGTTCTAGATCTAATGAGCTCTCTGTAAGATAACAGAGGAAGCAACTTCTATATATGTGCACTGTATCATCCAAGAACAGCCTCTCTTACAATAAACTTCAGTCTGAAATATTACCAAGGATTCAGTCCAAGACTATAGTAAGTGCTTCAAGTTTGTGAAGGATTTACTATTGTCTTTCATTGAACCATCAATATGTACATATTCTGGGTTGCACTTTTGTGTTATGGATGAATTAATCTTTATTTAACCATAAACTTCCAAGTAAAAATGTTCTGTCTTTCATTAACCAAAATAGATTTCAATTTGGTAATACGGCATTTTTTACATAATGAAAACAAGAACTTTCTCATCTCAAGCAATTCTATCTTTCGTCAAAATGATAATTATTCTAAATTCTATGTTGTTGATATAGATTAAAACTTTCGCATCTGAATTTATTTCAGCATCATGGGATCTCATAAGGATACATGTGTTTTTGTCATCTTAAGTTGAGTGAAGCGCTAGCTCTGAAAATCTAACAGATTTCTTTCAAGCTCTATGAGTCCTTTTCTATCTACAAGAGTGAAGCGATAATTTGTGCTCAATCTGTTAGATGTGCATAAATCCTGATTCTATATAGAGTGTATAGAGTTATAATGTGTGCTCTATTTGTTAGATGGACATGAGTTTTGATTCTATAAGAAGTTTTTACTTGTGCTCAATTTGTTAGATGTGCATGAATCCTGATTCTTTATAAAAAAAAAAGTTATAATTTATGCTCTATTTGTTAGATGTACATGAATCCTGATTCTTTATAAAAAAAAAAAAAAGTTATAATTTATGCTCTATTTGTTAGATGTACATGAATCCTGATTCTTTATAAAAAAAAAAAAAGTTATAATTTATGCTCTATTTGTTAGATGTACATGAATCCTGATTCTTTATATAAAAAAAAAAGTTATAATTTATGCTCTATTTGTTAGATGTACATGGATCCTGATTCTTTATAAAAAATACAATTTGTGCAATATTTGTTAGATGAACATGAGTCCTGATTCTATATAAAGAGTTGCAATTTTTGCTCTATTCATTAGACAAACATATGTCCTGATTCTATATAAAGAGTTGCAATTTTTGCTCTATTTATTAGACAAACATAATGTCCTGATTCTATATAAAGGGTTGCAATTTTTGCTCTATCTATTAGACAAACATATGTCCTGATTCTATATAAAGAGTTATAAATCATGCTCTATTTGTGAGATGTGCATAAATTGAGTTTTGTCTATGAGTGTTACAGTTTGTGCTCTAATTGTCACATTCTATACGACTATACCTGATTCTGTGGATGAAATGCGACTATGCGCACTTCCAGCTGTAAACAATATCATAGAAATATATCATACTGAAAACCAATCAATCAAAAATAATTCAAAATCTAAATAAATGTGCAAGTCTTTATTAAAAAAAAAGGAAGATTCATTAAAAGTAAATTAGTAATTTTTTAACAACTTCAATGTGATGACTATTTATAAAATTAAGAACCTATATGCTAACTATGTATTTGTCATGATGTTTCAACACCAAAATTTGAAAAAGTTTCATTAGCTCATCTTATATAAAAAAAACAACCAGAATTAAAAGGTGTAATGTCAATTGAAAAAGGAATTGATAAATAAGGCTATAAATTGGGGAAAAAAAAAAGAACATTAAAAATAACCAATTGGATATCACAATAGTAACCAAATACTCCATATGGGCATTGTCACCCCCAAATCATGATTGCTCATATATGGGCCAGTCAAGCAGGGAAGAACCATCACCATTCCTTAAGTCAACCAGCTATAAGGCATTTAGCCCTAGGGTCTTCTGCCATCAATGTGTGAGGCTGGCAGCTATAAGGCATTTGGCCCTAGGGTCTTTTTCCATCAATGTGTGATGCTGGCATTGAAAAGTTCCTGAAGATTTTCTACCCACTAACATAAAAAAAAGAAATGAAAAAAAAAAAAAATCCAGGTAGTCTGATGAAGGTGTCTCAGATTCATACTTCTTTCCTGGGGATCACATAACCATAAAAAGACAAAAAAACTATAAAGAACTTCTAATGTTAGTGAGATGAAAGGTATCCCAGTCTTATATTTGTTTCCTGCCATCATCATTATACAAAAAATAAACACGTAAAAATCCCCTACAAAAAAGATTTACAACAACTTACATTGGTAGGGTGAATATGGTATCCCAGAATTATATCTCCTGCCCGATGTCAGCCTCGCGGGTGATGTTGGAGACTGTTGGACTGCCTCACGTCCGGTACTCGGCTGGGACAGTCCCAGGGTGGTATCTGGCTTCTCCGAGCTAGAACTGTCTTCCCATCCTGACTGCGTGTAAAAATTGGAAAAAAAATTGTTTATAATTATGATAGTCATTGGGCTTTTTTTTTCGTTCTCTTTTATAGTTTTCCCTTCATACAGTATTTTTAGAGTATATCAAAAGTCATGTGCTTGCATTACTTACAAAATGTTAAGGTCAATTCTATACTGTTGTCATTTATTTGAATCATATATTTGAAACAATTTTAATAAGCACAGACAATATAGGTTCAGAAGACCAGTTGAAGACAGCATGTGAATTCTTTTGTTTTTTTCGACATCACAACAAAACTTATCTAGTTGATGCAAGTATAAAGCTTTCATAAATACAATATATTGCATTAGCTTGTATGATCTGAATGTCATAGAAATCTATAATGCTATCTTACTTAGTTGGACAAATGTGTAAATGAAGAAAGTTTATTTCACACGTTCAATAAAGACAACTCCATTATACAGAACTGCAATGTGAAGTATAGGTTATTCCCCTTTGAATAAATCCAACAAATCACATTCAAAAGTATGTTAAACACACACCAATACAATTTTAAAAAAGAATATGCAACAAAGCAAGGTGATGATTCCTTTATCTCATATAGAGAATGTTCACTTTTCAGCAGATTTAATTCTAATTCATTGTGATAAAAGGAGAATATATGTGCTCATTATCATTTTGACACAATGTTTTAATTTTACATCATTATCCCAATTAATTTGATAAATTCCCTAATTGGATAATGCCTTATAAATCTTCTGCTATATAAAACTAAAGCATAAAAAGGAATAAACTAATGGATTCATTAGGAGAAAGTAAAGAATCTAACCAAGATTTTACTGAAAGACCCTCTAAAAAATGGAGTAAAAGCTATAGAAAATTAACTATGCACCAAGAGAATATTATCTACATCGAAATTGAGAAATAGGAACAAATGAAATAGAAGTGATACCCGTATTCCTTCTATTGTAAATCTTATATGAGGCAAAATCATTTGCATCTTCAACGCAAAATTAAACTTAAGACTAAAATTCTTTAACAAGATTTAACAAACTGTTTATTTATAGTGAGCCCTGGTGTCTCTTGTCTGTATAAAGCTTTTATGAAATTTTAAACCATGATATCAATGGCTCAGTCTCTGGTTTGATCTACATTGAAGTAAATTGTACTTGGGCAAGGAATATTCTTGTGAATTGTCCATTAGCAAAGTAGATTGCTTGTAACCTTCATACTTGTTGATCAGTTAGCCAGGAAGAATTGGTATAGGAAATGTTGATGTTGACTAACTGAAATACCATCATAAGGTGTCCAAGTTCTGAAAATAAACTAGTTATTTCAAAAACTGTTTCAATGAATAACTCTAACCTAATAAAATGAGAGTCAATGTAGAACACAGGCCTTATTCAGAACAACACAACGCTACAGCACACATTTCTGTTAAATACCATCTACAAGCAATTATAAAAAGCATATGAAATTTGATAGCTTGCAGAAGACAGAACTCGTCTAGATTTTAAAAAAAACTATAGCTTACCATTTCTGTTTGCTATCTTGGTTTCCAACAAAAATTGTTGTAGCCTTTCATAGATAAAAAGGCTCTACTACTTAATATCTTCTTAACCAAATAAATCATATGGATGAACATAGAGAAAGTGCAACTTCTTTTTGAGAATCATTTCCAAGACAAGTTGTCTTAGTGTCATCTCTATGAGGAAACTGTTTATTGAAATTTTTACTAATAAGCAGCAAAGTAGTCAAAAAAGAAGCATCAGTGTGTGTTGCCTCCTACAAAAATATGGGTCTAGAAGAAAGAATGGCAAGCCTCAATACCCTGAATATCTACTAACTTACACAAAACCATGGCAACTTTCAAAGAGAAAAACAAGAGAAGTAATTGAATAGTTTCCTAAAATTTAAACAAGATAGTAAATAACTCACTGTCCTAGAGGGAAACAGTTTACAAGTGATGAGTTTGAAAAGCTGTTAAAAGTCACAATTACACATTTTTAAAACATTCTGATAAGGCGATCCCTTTTATAAGAAAACTTTTTCCCATTGGTTTGGTAATCAGCATCTAAAATAAGATTTTTATGCATTAAGAATGCAGAAATAAGCAAGATGTTAGTTGTTTGGTTTTTAAAACATACACAAACAAAGATACTATATAGTTTAAATTGCTTAAGTTTAATCTGTTTCTATCTACTCATGTTATACCGTTAACCATTTGGTACAGGATAAAGGCCTAAGCCTGTGACTCCTACAGCTTTTCTGGATCCACCAGTACTAGGCATGGGCTCTAAAGTGACTTTCCAAAGGACACTCCAACAAATCCAGAGGTGTCGGTGGGGTTAGAACTTGGAACACCCAAATTCTAAGGCCACCATCTTAACCAATGAGCCATGCAGGACCCAAACTGTTGACAAGGTTCAAAATAGTTAAATTGTTAGAGTACCAAAACAAACTTCAAATATTAGTTTCTTCCATGGCCACACACCACACTTATATACCTTCTTTTTACCATATTTCTCATTCAGTTTGATAATTTTCTGCATATTTTCTATAGGAGTTTTGTCACTTCTGGACTGATTCCTAGAACTTTTCCTGCCACTTTTCTCCTTTGACAAGGCAGACTTAGGTGATATCGTTTTACTTTTGTCCTCTATGTACCTTTTGACTGGGGAGTCAATTAAGCTTTTAATTGAAACCGTGGAAACGGGAGAAACCACTGAGATGTCAGAAACAGGGGATGGTGAATCCTCCCATTTCATTGCCCGGAAACGCACCTTTAAAAAATGTATGACTACATTTACATATAGTATCTCATTTTGAAAAATATATATAGGGTTATCTATAGGAACAAGGCCAAACAAAATATCTCAGCATTATACAGACAGTTTCTCATTCATTAGATGTTTTTACCCACATGGTGTTAAATGCAAGGTCAAAAGAATTTCAGATATATAATGACATGTTGGTTAAGTCTTACCACCTTTAACACCATGTCACTCAAGACCTTTCATCCATAAAAATATATACCCTAACCACAATACCATTCCCTAAGAAACAACAGATAATAGTAGAGATCTGTAAAATGCCGTGGGTTCAATGCAAGAATATAATAAGTCCATCATCTGAATGAAAGATTTACCAAGGTTACAAAATAGTTAATGCTTCACAAACCTGAAGCACTTACTATGTCTTAAACCAAACCAATTGTTACTTTAATCTGCCACCGGTTAACTTCGGTTGTTCTCGGTATACAACTCTCTGGGCCGGAACTATTCGATTTGCTTGAAATAATTTCAGCCCTGACCGATTAATACCAAGAACAACCAAGTTAATCCGACCACAGAATGAGTTTCAAAATGGTGGATTATGGGTATTCTACCTACACCTGTAATTGTATGATTTGGGATGCTACTTACAGGAGTGGTTGCTTCCCTGTCCTCCTCCTCCTCCTTACCCCACCATGAGGGTAAATGATGCGGGTTGATCTTAGGAACCTACAACACAGATAACAAAACATGTCAGGCTGCAGTCCCACAAGGCAACAGATGAAATAGGTTTAGAGAGCATTGTAAAAAAAAAAAAGGTAGATTTTTGGTTTCCTCGCACTGCTTTCAATTTATCCATAAGATTGCTTATTACCTTTGACATAGGTATTATTTATCATTTGAATACTGAGTTCAAAATTTGTGTGGCGTGACTAAATCAATAAAGTGGGCAACAGAGATGCAGTGTTAGTGTTGGCTTCTGGTACTGAGGGTCCCTGGTTCGTTCTTCCTGGGTGGCAAGGAGAAAATGCTGGGGGTAGCCTACCATTTGGCGCGGGTACGGTTTAGTATCCAGAAAGCAGTCATGATGAGCAAATTTAATAAGCTTAAAGCATCAGAAACAATCAATTTACACCATTTCAATAATTTTTCAGTTATACTTCTGCTTTCCAAGATTCACCAGAACTAAGCTAGGGTAATGACGTCTCTTGACAAAGTAAAGATGCAATCAGTAGAGCATAGTAGACCTGTTTAGATGTTGGAATATTACTACTTACCGGTTTTAACTTGAATGGCCTGTCAAATCTGATAGGAGGATCTATCTGACGTGGCTTCAGTTTTCTCCTGATAACAGAATTAGGTATGTAACCTGTAAACGAAAGGATATCAATTCAATTTTTTGTAAAATACAAGACAGCTTTTCAAATCTACTGCCTATAAACTGTACTTACTTAGATAAATTTATGCTTCATAAATTAGTTATGCTTTCAATAGCTCTTTTTAATTGCAAAGCAAACAACAAAACAAAAACTATTTCAATATTTAACTTTGCCTTATTTTCTCTTCTGTGTAAAAGCACCTTCAGAAAAGAAAAACCTCAACATATGGGACAATCACAGTCTTTTTGATTGTAAAACAAAACAAACTTACCATCTGGGGCTATAATTGGGTCCTTTTTCAGGAGCTCTGCCTCACTTAGCAGCCTCATCTCCTCTGCTGTGAGTTGGCGTCTGGGTTTTGCTTCAAGACTGGAGAGGGCTTTACCCACCGCTGATGGGTAGATCTCTATAAGGCCTTGAGAATCAAGGAACTCCTTCTCTTCTGGTTTGTCTTTCAGGGTGATGGAACCATCTGAAACATATTTAAGTGTTTGATTCCCATCATCTTTATGGAACCATTTGAAACAATTTTTATTTGGTTCCCCTCCTTAAATTATCATGGAGCCACCTGAAAAATATCTAATTATTTGGTTCCCTTCATTTTAGAATTATTTATTTGACAGAACCATAAATGAATATTAGTGTACCTCATTTCAAGGTATTTCATTTGTAAGTAGGTATCAAAATGGTTTCAAAATTCAAAATGATCTAAAGAAGAAAGTTTTATATATTTTCTTCAAAAGATCTGTATCTGAATTCAGAGAAAAAACAGAAAGATGAATGAGTATTATAATTATAACAGGTAGGTTATGACTATCATAAGAGAGAGTCAGCCAGAAAACTTACAAAATGCTGGTGGTCACACCCATCTTATCCCACCCCTTATTAGCAATTAAACGTAGGATCTTACACCATTAATTATGAACCATGCATAGAAAGATAAGTCAAATACTGTTGACATGGTATATATCTCCAAACAAAAAAATAAACGAAAACATTGAAAATATATTTTCTAGTTGAATAAGCCGAAACAAACCATTCTTTTTGCTTTCAGACTTCTTCTTTTCAGCAACAGTATTCTTATGATCTTCTGTGGATCTTACATCTGGAAAAATATCAACATGATGGCCATGATAACACATACTAAAGTGCGAACAACAATGTGCTCATTAACATACAACTCAATTCAAAATCAACAATGACATTTATTTTACTCTTGTTTAAAAGTGTATCCTCACTGATAGTTTCATTTAAAGGATCAACAAATTTCCTCTCTGTTAATCCTTATCCCAATGCAAATGAAGACAAAAGAAAAATATACTCAATTGCATAGGTGATTGCTAAGAATTCAAATCACTAAACATAAGAAGGCATTTGCTCATAACGAGAAAATTCTTATTTAAACTTAATGTTTAATTAAAAAGAGTTTGCACAAAAAGAGTTAAAGATAGTATATTTTATAAAGAGTTTTAGATATGACTGGAGGGCCAAGTAGTAGCTTTACTCATGAAGGTTCACCATTTATATCTCTGTCTTCAAATAAACACTTTGCCAACCAAGATGTACCTTTGAATAATTTATAACAGAACAATCCTTAAATGTAAAGTGGTTTACTTGATAAAGGCTATGGTATTAGATAGATCAGTCCTGGCAGTATTGCAGGCTTAATTAAGCAATCATTCTTTATAGGCTATCAGACGTACTTGAATTTAAAATGCATGTTCTATTAAGACAAATGTGGAAAGAAAATAAATGGGTTGATAGTTGTTATCTGTTAATCTATGGTAGAATAATCATAATCTGCCTTTTTGAAACATATTCTTTTATAGGATTACTTTGGTCTTTCTCGGTATACATTAATTGACCTAAGCTGGACCTATTCATAAACTGAATAGTTCCTGCCCTACCCGTTGTATGCCAAGAACGGTTAAAGTAATTGTAGACCACTTCACATTGCATAAAGGATGAAACATCATGATTGCTTACCAGACAATGAAGTGAATTCAATCAAAGCCTTTTTCCCTATTTGTAGTTTGTGCTTTCCTTTGGCCCAGAAGAGAAGTTTATCGGCTAGATCTTTGGCAATAACCTTTGTGGTGCCTCCATCCGAAAATATCACAAACTTTGTCGCTTCTTTTTCCTTCTTCAATCTTTTGACCACATCTTCCTCAAGATGCTGGCGACGCCGCTCAAAGATATTAATGGAGTACTTCTTGACGTTTGATAGTTCCACCCTTTGAAAAACGTAGAAATACAGTATTGGTTTGAACGTGTAATAAAGTAATCTAGACTGACCTTCATGCATTTCAATTAAGCTATTTGTTAGATACTATTGCATCTTAATGATTCAAGATGACTACAAGTAATTTATCCTTTTGTCATGTTTTAAGACATTTTTTTTTACAAATGTACTAAACAAAACTGCATATTGGGTAGAGTTGAGCAACACTTCGAATTTTTTTTTCAACATTTTATTCATATGTACTAACTTTCAATGAACAACAGCAGAACATCTAAGAAACCAGAATTTGATTAACCCTTTACCAAACACCAAAGTTTTGACTGTCCCAAATTGAAAGAGTGTGCAGATGACATATTAAAATGTGATGGAAATTGAAAACTAATCTTCTGATGGGGCAGGAAACCTTGTGGGAAAAGGCGAAATTGCTCGCTTGGTAATGGGTTAACTGGTAATGGGTTAACCACAAAACACAAATATACACTCACAAGGGTTGACAGTTGTGGTCAAAGGTCACTGGCAGCTCCCTCTTATCCTCCTGGAGTCTGGTAATCTGAGCTATATACAGCACCTTGCCTAGGTAGGACACAGGCAAGTAGTTCACCACAGACACCGAGCTGAAATAGATTTTTATCCTATCATCAATTTCATTTTTGGACTAACCCTTCTAGGTCTGTAATCAGAAGCCCAGCCCGACTATGTTCCCTATTCAAAGACACCAGCCATCTATTCTATTTAGCTTGTTGCCTATGTGGATTCAAACATACAGACAAAAATGAATATAAAACTAATAAGAAACAAATCGCATTTATCATGTGACTGTGTGTTATATGGTTAGTGTCATATATCCCTCATGTTATCCGGCACCTTGTAATAACCCTTGGAATGGGTAATTTTCTAAATATAGATTTTTGTGTCGTCTGCTTTCAAAAACCTTAAATATCTGCTTCATTTTGATGAGGAAAGATACTCAGAGTAGTAAACTGTTTAGATCACAGGTCAGCCGCCAATCTTCTTGGCGGCTGGCCTGAATCCAACTTGTTTGCATAAACATGAAGTCAGTTCCAACATTTTAAGGGTTGAATTACCACTTCAATATCATAATTCAAAATTTTGATCAGCATATGTATGACCTCATCCCTTTATTATCTTGACCCTTTACACATATTGATTTACTTTAATTGGCCACCTTCTGAAACTTAAAGGCCCATAAAAGGAGATTAATGCTATATCAAACTATATTTTTTTGTAAACTTTTGGACAGATTCAAATAACTATCACCTGAAAACACCATCAGCTCAACTTAAATGTGAAAGTAAACCAGAAATATTCCAGATTAGCGAGTTTTATAATTCAGTTTTCTTGATTCTTCACCTCTGACCATGACAGTTGATACACACATTTTTGAACCGACCAATCAGAATTCGTTATTTTGAATATGTAAACAAACAGGTTGTTGATAAACACATGATTTAATTTGAGACAACTATATTTCAAGCACAAAATAACTTATTTTCAATGAGTCTAATTAATAGGGTCTCAATGCATTTCTAAACTAATTATCATGACTTTTATGAACATAATAAAAGAACTCCATATATTTTTTCAGTAATTTGTTTGTACTCCTCTCCTTTGATGTGCCTTTAACAAAACACTGTGACAAAAGAAAACATTGGGCAACATTGGTGCAGTGGTATAGGGTCTGCCTCTTGTACCAAGGGTCCTGGGTTCGATCCCTGTTGGGCGAGTTGAAAATTTGGACTCGCCCATTAATTGGCCTGAGTACTTCTTTAGAATCAAGGAAGCAGTTTTGGAGAGTGAATTCAATAAGCTCCAAGCTTCCGCCATAATCAATGTAAAATAAATAAGCTTAAACTAAAAGAAATCATTGGTTATAAAGAACAACATTATTTACTTCTGATTATATCAAAGAAGTATTATTTTCATGAAGACAAAAAAACAGCTTCATACCAAGCATTTTGTCCATCATTTACAATGTCTTTAAAAGGTTGTAGATGTCAAATCCTTAAATTTAATACACTATGAAGGAATTAATTCAATATGCAGGAAATACGATATTCATTGACTTTTGAATAATCAATGAGTTGACTGTTTGCAGAAACAATTAAGTCCAAATACCTCAACACGGTGAACAATACAGACTTTATCACTAAACAATCAACAGATCTTTTTCCTTACATAGAGAACTTTTGGTGTTTAAAGCTGCTTGTTCACAGATGTGATGGAATTTTGAAGATAACTTTTACCAAAGATCGAATTTTCGACTGTCCCAAATTGAAAGAGTTTGCAGAAGACATTTCAAACTTTGATGAAATTGGAAAATAATTTTCTGATAGGGTAGAAAACATTGTGGGAAAAGGAGAAATTGCTAATCACAAGCAATTTCTTCCTTTCCCACAATGTTTTCCGGAGTCCTCTGCAACAAACTGGCAAAATGTTGTAATTGGTTGGTAAAAGGTTATAAATTCACAATAGCTGTTCTGTTGTATATCCTATGGAAAAAGGCCATCGGAAGCAAGATTAGTTGGTATTTAACCCTTTCCCAAACAATAACGACATTTGACGACTTTGTTGCAGACGACTTTAGAAAACATTGTGGGAAAAGGAGAAATTGCTCGTAACAAGCAATTTTTCCTTTTCCCACAAGGTTTTCAGCTCTTTCTTAACAATATTGTTCAATTTCATCACATTTTGAAATGTCGTCTGCAAATTAACTCTTTCAATTTGGGACAGACGAAAATTTGTTGTTTGACAAAGGGTTAAGCTTTGAGCCAATATACAGTGAATTAATTTGTATTTAGATTCAAAAGCATTGCAACTGTATTGATATCTACTGCATATAAACTGTACACACTGAGACATATTGACATTTTAGGAATAAATCACGCTTTCAATGAATTGTTTTAACTGTATACAAATATATTGTTTAAATGAAATATTATTGCACTTTCATTGTCTTATGCTAATTTTCAATAAAATATCATGGGTATATCTCTTTTATTTCACATTTTTTTTAAAGGTATAATACCACACCAAAAAGGTATGATACAACAAAGAATGTAAATTTCTCAACGTCCTAAACATTCACATTTATAAAGAGACGACAAAAGGATGACAAAAACTTGATACATAAATAGATATTTTTCAATAGTTTAAAATATCAAATCCCATCAGCGCTTGCCAAACTATTTTTGCCAAATACTAGTACAATATTTTATTGAGACAAAAGACCTGTAATTAATCTTTCTGTATTAGCTCATTAGATCAGAGGTTTACATTAGGTGTATATTCAATATTGATTCTTTAAATCCTATATTGTGGGTACTCATTAGAATCTTCTCACCGAGACAATAGACGAGTACCAACAAAATAGGATTTATTTCTTCGCTTTTAAAAAGCTGTATGTAAAAGACCTCAGTATGCCTCATTATCTTGACCCCTGTTGGGTTTACCTTTCTATCCATATTCACCATAGAGGCTTTTATCAAAAAGTTTAACTATTTCCTTCCAAAATGTTGAACACATGTGGAGAGGGGCCATCTAACCACTAGACCATAGAGGCCCCTTACAACTAACTAATAGGTTACCTAACAAAATACCTGTGAAGTGTCCTTGGGCAAGGCACCATTTCCAAGCCTGTACCACCAATATAGCAGACATATTATTGAAAACAATGAAAACCCCAAAACAAACATAAGACATAAAAAATCAACAAACCTTGCCACAGCGTAGATTATCCAACTATTTCAAGTGATCAACCAGACACATTTCCATGTTAATCACAAGGAAGAGAAAACAAATGTGTCAATATAATGTATTATTCAGTGGGCTTCTATTTGCTACTCTTCTCTTTCACAATGACAAATTAGAATCCATATCGTTCATCAAACTGTTCTGCTCACCACTAAAGCAATATATCCTTTCAATCATATATGTCCATTTGAATGCACATCTAGCAAATGTTTTTGGAAACAAGTGTGACAAAGGAATTTTTAGAAAAACAGTTTCCTAACTTCTAACAATGATGTTTACTCATTAGCATCTCAGAATTTCCAAATTTTTCACTGTTATTTTTTAAACACAATACACAATATCATCCAACAATCAAAAGTTTCATAATTTTCATCAAACTAATTTGCTCACTACTCAACCAATACATTTTTTCAATCACATATTATACTCATTTCAATGTATGTGTAGCAGATATATTATGAAACAAGTGTGACAAAAGGTGTAACAATTTTTAGAAAAACAGTTTCCTAACTTCTAACAATGATATTTACTCATTAGCATCTCAGGATTTCCAAATTTTTCACTGTGATTTTTTATACACAATATCATCCAACAATCAAAAGTTTCATAACTTTCATCAAACTGATCTGCTTACTTCTCAACCAATAATGTTTTTCAATCATATATACCCATTTTAATGTTTGTGAAGCAGATGAATTAAGAAACAAGCGTGACAAAAGGTGAAATCATTTTAAAGGTACAGTGTCCACAACTTCTCACTATGATTTACAACTGATACCATCCCAGAATTTCCAAAATTCTTACCACGATTTTCACACAATATCATCCAACAATCAGCAGTTTCATAATGTTCATCGACTTTCTCACAAAGTAGAGACAAAGTTTACTTTGTTATATCACTTTTGGTATTAACCAATTTAATCATAATACCTTACCTAACTGCATTTGCTGTAAAAGTTCTTAGAATCTAAAGTGACAAAAGGTTCAGTTGCTTATAATAAGAAATTGCTCATAAAGACCAACTCATCATTTTGTCAAATCATTCTACCCAATTTCATGAAAGAAAATGTATCTTTTATTCTATTTCTTGCTATTTTTTGTCGTCTGCCACAGCTTCATATTTTGATCAGTCACAAATACCCATCTGAGAATGGTTAAGATGAGCATTCCAATTGGTCACTCAAGTAGTTGTACCAAAAATTGACTTATTACAAATTGACCTGTTAGAGGCTTCATATAAGACTAAAGCAAGTACTTAACTTTTGTGAAGGACTTACTCATGTCTCGCACAGAACTCTCAAATAGGAGCAATCAGAAAGCAAATGAATGTCCATGGTTTTTTTGGTTTGTTTAAAGCTTTGTATACAATACAATTTCATTTGTTTAACCTTTATGAACAATAATTTTGAGGCATTTTGTCAACTGGTAATTTGTAATTTGCAATTCATTCCAATTTGTAAAGATAGAAAAGTTTGTAGTTGGACGAGAAAAGATCCATTGGAGTTAAGGCTATCCATGACATGCTTGTGAAAGTGTAAGTGCTTGAAGACAGGCAACCTTAAAGTACCATTACCGATATACATATTAATTGTTTAAAGGTGTTTGTTCGCAGACGGAAAATTTGAAAGTTAAAATAAGACGTCATTAAAACAATACAGTTTTTGTATTCTTGTTTGATATACAATCAAAGTAGCAATTGAAAGCATAGTTAATTCAAGAGGTGTCAATTTATCTAAGTAAATATATGTTTATATATGTGGTACATCTCAAAAGCTTTGAATTGAAGTACATGTTGAATCACTGTATACACACTTTAAAGAATTAAAAACAATCTAATTTTGCTTCCAATGACTTTCAATGCCACATGCTTTGTTACTCTTTCTTTATTGATCAATTATGTTCAAGAGCAAAAGCAGTGAGCAGCTTGGAGAGAATTGTGTACAGAACTGGTGAGGCAATACCAGAAGCATTGAAAGGTGCGGTGGCTGTAGTTAAACAATTTAAGCCCTGTTAAAAATACTGTTAAACTCCAATCCAATTACTACTCCTACCAATGCGTCACATACATTCAATTCACCATCAGGACTGAACGAACATATAAAAAATGCCCTTCGCTTAGTTGTTATATAGTTCAAACACTGTTGAAAATAAAGTAAAACTCAAATCCAACTGAACACCCCCGATCAAAGAGTCACAAACATACACTACACAATCAGGACTCAATGAAAACATAGACAATTGTTTGGGGTCCACTTCAGTAAATGATTTACAAGGGCAATGTTGTTGAGGCAAACGTTTGTAAGTACTTGAATGCCAAATGTGAAGTAAACATGCATTAAATTGATGATAACCATCCACTTCAGATATCAAAGGTACAAGTCTATTTGTAAATGAAATCAGCTCTTAATTGTTTTCCAGTTGGTTTGTTTTTAAAGTCCCTTTCAACAGATTTCCTAGTACATGTATACTACATAACAAAGGGATTAGAGGAGACTGGTATTTGCCATTGGTATTTTTCAACATTTCTTCTTTCTCATATGCACTGTCTTAGTCTGTTTGAAATGTGGTTTATTGATGTGTCAAAAATATTTCAGTTATAATAGATTAAATAAATGCTCTGAAGAATCTTGCAAAAGGACACCCTCATGAAACCAGAGGTACTAATGGGGCTCAAATCCAAAACCCTGAGATCTAAGACTGTATTACCACTGGACCACAGAACCCTTTTGGCTTCTTAAAAAAATCCTAACATGCACAGTTCTGATTTGTGTGTTTACTCTTTTATTATTATTGTCAACTACATATTTAATTAGGAAATGGTTAAAAGTAGGTATTGAAAAGAAAAAAGAATTGCAACACATTCAAATTAAAATCTCTGTGTAACTTATGAACAATTTATATTGAGGGTCACTAGCCTAAATATTTTAACAAGTATGAAATGAGGAGTTAGTTCTGTTCTTAAGAACAACAATTGACTTTTAAACACGTTACTTTTTTGACAATTCATACTTTAAAACATGAAATATATATGTTCAGCATGATTAAAGATAAGGTGTACAGTAAAGTTGAAATAAATGCAACACAGTAAATTAATGTTTGTAAAAAGTTCCCCAATATAAATTCTGACTACTTTACCATTTCTTTAAATTGCACAAGATAAAAAAAGAATTACTTTTTGTCATGTAGAAATATAAAACATAAAAAATAAATTACCAAATGCCTAAAAGCAAAAAAGAAGAAAAACATGTGACGAATGATCAATTTGGTCTTGGTGAATGCGTTCTTTCCAAATGTTTTTATTTGTCATCTGTACAAACAAGTCCTTGGTTATTAAAATTTTACCCTTTTCATTTTCATAGAGGCCATTTTGTATGAATATAATGAAAGGTTTAGATAAATATTTTAACAATTGACAAAAGCGAATTATTTTTTTCTAACACAAATAGCATTTGAAATCATAGATATTTAACTGGTAATTCAAATAAGAAAAAGAAAAAAGAAAGAAAAGAAACAGAAATACATACTTAAATACCAAAGTTCTGTATTATTCCATGTTTACAATAGGTATCATCCTTTAAAACATTTTTTTTCAAAAAGTTTATAGTATTAGGTAATCAAATATTTTGATATTGAAACGTTATTTCAAACAGAAATCATTAAACATTTAGTTTGAAATATCCATTGAGTAAAAACTCATTTAACCATATTTCTATGTTCATACACAATTTAAACCATCAGAAATTAACTACTTTTTTACCAGGACAACACTTCCTTCTTTTCTCACTAAGAAACCTCTTCTGAATAGTAATTAGATGTGGAAATAAAACCAAAAATTTCAGACTTTATAGAGATATGCTGTTTAATCACATTTTCACAAAATGGATAAAAGAATCTTTTTTCAATAGTGTCTTTTTTTTTCATCCAAAAATAAAATATTTAAACAAAACTTACAATTCTTTATACTCACTGTCAAAAAATAATCAATCGTAAATAAAACTTTTACAAAGTACCAACTTATCACACAGAATTAATTTAGTATGTAAAGACACAGTATCTCCTAAAACAATGACGATAAGGCTAATAGTTTCATTGTTTACCTATCTAGAAAACCCATTACCTGATATCAAATAATGTACCTGGTCCAACTCTAAAAGAAATCAGCAGATAACAATTACAATCATAATGGATGCCATTCTTGTACCAATATTTGGACATTAAATTGGGCTTCTGGGTACCGTTTTACTCAACAGTTTTCGCTTAAGATTTGCGTAAGTCTAAAACTACAATTCCTCTTATTTCAATATTGGACGAAGCAATATTGCAAAGTGACACATCATTGGAATCGTCTCTCCGAGACGCTTCCAATGAAGTGCCACATTGCAACATTGTACTTTCATTGAAGATACTATCCATGTTTATCAATTATGACTTACGCAAACATTTTCCATAAGTTGTTTAGTAAAACGGGCCCCTGTTGCCTAGTGGTTAGGGTACAGAACTTGAAATGAAACAGCCCATATCCTTGTGGGTTCAAATCCCAATGACAACATTTGTATTTTCATGAGAGGTAGTTTCCCACTGACATGGGAATGCCAATGGTTCTACCCGGCCTGACCAGCCCTTATGGGCAGTTGAGTATGGGGTCTTTCTCCATCATTGAGAGTGAGGGATGGCAACATAAGTCAAATAATGTTGATGTGATGTAAACCCAAAATGAAACATGGAACATGAAATACAGGGAAAAACAAAACATATCCTATTAACTAAGTAAGGCTGTAATAATTATATTGGGGATAATTCCAACATGAGAAATTATTTTTCAAAAAGTCATCAATATGGAAAAAGAATCTGGTCAAAATTGAAAACAGCCAAAAGCAACAAAATAAATCAGTAGGAACAAATGTCAATTCTGTTGTGTAGAAACCATGGTTATAAAAGGAGAAGATACCTGTTTCAATTGTTGCATTTTTATCAATTCCATTCGAAAACAGACGCATTTTAAAAAAGGGTCATGGAATAAAAAAAGAACATTTTTTCTCCAACAATAATTACTATATCAAAACTACCATCTTCAAAATCTGGCTGGTTTTTAATTACAAATTATCAATCCTGTCCTGAAGTAGTTCATTGAGTGTCCTGCCAAATTGGTAAAACCATTTTCTTCATGAGTGACTTTGGACATTGTCAAAATTGGGAGCAACAGCAAACAAATATAAGACAATAAAAAATATTCATTGTTATGCTTGGTAAAAATCACTGTGACAAATGTAACTCATGGGGAGCAATTTCTGTTTTTGTCACAACATTGTTTACAGTTTTGTGCTGCAGATATATCAAAGTGTTCACTAGTAAAAATGATGAAAAGGGTTGTGTAATTTCTACTCCCTAAATATTCATTTTAACAACATTTGAATTTATCTTGGCCAAATGGAAAAAATAACAAAGCAACTCATTCCTCCTTTTCCTATAACATTTTCATAATAAAGTTATCTATAAGGCTTGAATCATTGGTTCTGAAGAAAGTCTGAATTAAAGACTCAAACAGATAATCTTAATAGAAACATAAAAAAAAAATTGTTAAACCAAAAGCTTGCTCACTTTTCACATACACCTACTAGATATTGCTTGGTCTACACCGACTGTTAGAAATATTAAAAATGTGCTACTGATGTAAAGAGTTAATAACACGATATCAATCAAAAAAGATTTCAATGGACAATGGACAGCCATTGTCTCCTATTGTTGGTGGACTAAACTGTAGCGGATTTTAAACTTGTGATATTGGCATGCTTTCGTGTTATCCAGTATGGTATATCTCATTTATTATTCTGATTAAAACCCTTGATCTGATCAATATAGGGAAAAAATCATTAATATTTTATTCTTCATGCATAGCACAACTTCAAAATGAAGTAGTTATTGATCTTTTATTCTTGATCTTCTTTAAGTAAACATTAATTAACCAACATGCATTTGCTTACTTAGAATATTTGTTATTTTTTATGAGCAAAGGACTAAGTTTTCAAGATTTCCTTGACAGCTATCAAGGAGAAAAAAATAATATATTCTATCAATATGGTCTTTATTATCTTAGATTCAAACCATTGCAGTAAGAGGAGAAATTGGTTGTAAATTGCAGTTTCTCCTTTGGTCACAGTGTTTTCTTTTAACCACTGACATATGTCTGTTAAAACCAATATGTGACAAGGAACAAAGTAGATAGCAAAGCAATTGAAACAACAAATTCCATATGTTTGCATTCTATATAGTCAGAATTTCATAAAGTCAACTAAACAATGAAAATTAAGATTGATTAAATTGACCCTGGTAAAAGTGTCTTAAAAAAGTAAAAGACCAAACAAAAACTAGCAAGAATCAACACAATTTGAAATTTTCTCAGGCCCTTATAAATCAAAGAAACATTTATAGATCGAGATAACGCATTGCTTAATCCGATTAAAGACAAATATTTCATCCTATTTTGAAAATGGAAATTTGTAACAGGTCCAAATTTAAAACCACTGTTGACAATGAATGGGTGACATTGATGCAGTGGTAGAGCGTCAGCCTCTTGTACCAAGGGTCCCGGGTTCGATCCCATTTAGGCGAGGTGAATATTGCCAGGACTAACGCACAATTCAGCGCAAGTACTGGTTTAGTATCCAGGAAGCAGTCATCAAGAGTGAATTAAATAACCTTCAAGCTTCCATCACAATCAATGTAAAATGAATAAAGGTTAAACTTAAGGAATTTGATATTGAAAGGAAACAATACGGCCAAGGGAGACTTTGCCCAGCGCAAGCAATTTCTCCTATTGTCTCTGTGGTTTTCTATATGTTTTCCCCAGGTGTGTAAGAGATGGGTATCATTGGGTAAGAGTTTAATTAAAACATCAAAGGAAAAATACAGCATACATATGATAAAGGAATGAGAATCCAATATCAGCAGTTCTCTTGCTAGCATTAATCTCAGGATTTAGATACCGTTCATCTATATTTTCTTTTATTTGTCAAATGCTTTCTTTTTCTCAAAATTTTGAAAACAGACAGTGAAACATCAAAGTATCAAAGCTTTTTTACATTTCTTCCTCAATGTCAATGTTGGAGTTTTTTACATTTCTTCCTCAATGTCAATGTTGGTGTGGCACCAACATTGACATTGAGGAAGAACTGTAAAAAAGCTTTGTTACTTTGATGTTTCACATAAATGTTATTTCAGTTTTGCATAATGATGGAGGAAGACTGCCAATTAGGGCTGGTCAAACAGGGTGGAACCAACAGCATTTTGTAAGGCATTCGATAAACCTATAAAAATCCAAATGCTGTCAATAGGATTTGGGTCCATGGGTAAGGTGTCCATGTGATTTCAAAATCAATACTCTAACCAAACTGTCTCATGTGTGAAAACGTAACTTAAAACATGTTTGTTTAGAGAGTAGAAAATTTGAAAGTCAAAATCAAATGTTGTTGAAACAATACTACTTTGGATTGTTGTTTGATAACCAATTAAAAGAAGTTATTGAAAGCATAACTTATTCAAGTAACATCGATTTATCTAAGTATATACAGTTTATATGTGGCAGATCTCAAAAGCGATGTCACCCTTTTGGATTAAAATACATGTTAATTCACTATATAGACAGTTTTAGGAATTAAAAACGATCCCATTTCACTTCCATTGACTATTTTATTATACCTACCATACAACAGTACAGCTGTTGTGCAGTTTGAAATAAACACAAAAAATTACTTCAAAATTTCCTCACATTTGCGTACAAACACCTGTAAACCTTTACCAAACGCAAATATTCGACTGTCCCAAATTCAAAGAGTTTGCAGACAACATCTCAAAACGTGATGAAATTAAAAAAATAACCTTCTGATAGGGCAGAAAACATTGTGGAAAAAGTAGAAATTGCTTGTTAAGAGCAATTTCTCCTTTTTCCGCAATGTTTTCGCAACAAAGTGGTCAAATGTCGTTATTGTTTGGCAAAGGGTTAAATTTTCTAC
Organism: Cerastoderma edule; assembly: GCA_947846245.1. Classification (NCBI taxonomy): domain Eukaryota; kingdom Metazoa; phylum Mollusca; class Bivalvia; order Cardiida; family Cardiidae; genus Cerastoderma; species Cerastoderma edule. The sequence continues at coordinate 14,076,627 of OX401422.1, read as the reverse complement.
ACAGGGAAATCGGTCACATTGTTTGCTGTGAAAAAAAAACTTACCAAACGTTGGCTCCATAGCCAACCAGTATATCGCCCCTGTTATTGGCAAAGCAAGAGGCATAGATGGGGCTTACAAAGTTCATCTCTTTCAGTAGCTCATTCTTACAGCTCCAAACCTGTAAAGGGAGATAAGTAATACACTCTTAAAGGGAGGAAAATCATACAGTCTTAGATGGAAACTAAGCAAAAATTCTTAAAGGGAGGCAAATCATACATTCTTGAAGTGAGTCAAGTCATACAGTCTTATATGGAGGCAAGTCATAGAGTCTTAATTCAAAGGTGACAAATGATAGTCTTAAATGGAAACAAATTTTACATTCTTTAATGGAGCCAAGTTTTACCATCTTCAAGGAAGGAAAGTTATGCAGTCTTAAATTTCATGTTAGACACTACTTTTCATAGCCATACTGCTATGAAATTTGATTTAAGAAAGGATGATAACTCATCTGACCAAAATTCATTCATCGGAAGATGCTGTAGAAGAGATTTGCAAAAGGTTAGTCTACCTTAACAAATCCATCACGTCCAGCAGTCAATATTGTTCCTATAATTGGGCACACATCAAGAGCGGTTATCTGTGAAAAAGACAAAAATCAAAGTACCTTAAGATTACGAGTCAACAATATGAAAATAATCAGCATTACCAAAAATATCTGACAAATATGTAATTGGTTATGATTGAAAACAACAGTATATGACAACAAATCAATATGAAAGGAAATTTTATGTGTGATACAGGAAAGAAAAGTACAGTCTATATGCGGTAGATCTCAAAAGCTATATCACGCTTTTGGATCAAAATACATGTTAATTCTCCGTACATACACTTTAACTTTAAATTCCAAATTATCTCACATCTGTGAACAAGCATCTTCAACTCTTTACCCAACGCTAAATTTTCTACTGTGCCAAATTAAAAGACTTTGCAGACGACATTTAAAGATATGATGAAATTGAAAAATAGTCTTCTGATAGGGCAGAAAACATGGTGGAAAAGGAGAAATTGCTTGTTGAGAGCAATTTCTCCTTTTCCCACAATGTTTTCCAGAGTCGTCTGCAACAAACTGATCAAATGTTGTTTTTGTTTGGTATTGGTTTAAGGTAGTTCACCAATGATGGAAACTTGTATCTGCTTTGGTTAAAAGATAAATTGAAATGATAATCATGAAAGTTTTTATCATTTCAAAGGCTTCCACCAAGCAACTTTTCCCAATTTGTCTGACTTTGAACATGAATATCAATGAATTCTGTTATTGAGATCATCAATGTAACATTGAAATGAGATTTACATGAATAAAGGTGGCATATAAAAATTTCAATCCATTAACATTTCTTATGATATATAACTTGATTTTATATAAGTATTTGTTCTGTTAAACCTTTGACTTTGTTAATCTGACTTTTCTTCATCAGCGGTGGATGGAATACCATGTGTGAAAGTTTAAGAATTTCAAAAACCTGAAATCTGTAGTTCTTTATCCTGATCAGGCATGTTTGCTATAGCATTATAAAGGGGCAAAAAGTCTCCAAATCCTAAAAATCAGGAATAATCCTGAACACTTTCACCCATGGAATACCTTAATAAATGATACGACAGATGAAAATCTTCACAGCCATTCTTACCTCCTTACAGTGATCTTCATCTGGGGAATGTGTGAGCTGATATGGCACCCTGGTTGACATGTTAAGCAGGTTATACACCTGTTTGTCCACTTTGGTCTCCGAATCAAGGGACACCATCTGATACATTATCAAACTCCTGGAAAAAAACAACAAAGCGAGTAAATCCGGACTACATTCCTAGTTCCAAAAAGGTATTAGTCCGCACAGGCGGATGTTTAATGAGTAATTGGGGTCAGACCGCTGTTTGTGTATCGATAAAGTACCGTCCCTCAAAAGTGGTATGTAAATTCAATGGACTAAGGTGCTGACGCACCTTTAGTCCAAAACAACTCATATACAATCTTCTGAGGAGACATCTATGCTCATTGCCAACTTCTCAACCTTTTTTTATCAGTTAAATTTGAAATAACAACCTTCAATGCTCTTTCACTACATAATCAAAATTCAGGAAAAAACAAGACACTCATATACAATCTTCAGATCAGAAATTCATGCTCATTGGCAAAGTCAACTTCTTCATCTCTTTTTCACTCCTCTCAAAAAATATTTATCAGTTAATTTTGAAATAATAACCTTCAAGGCTCTTTAATGAAAGAGCCCCCCCCCCCAAAAAAAAAAGATAGTATGGTTATTATGAAAAATAATGAATTCAAAGGATTCTGAAAGTAATTAATTATTATTCTTGTTGGATAAACAATATGTTTGAAATGGGAGAATTAGAGGAATTGGATAAATAAGCAATTTTTCCTTATAATGAATAAATAAATAAATGATAAATATAGTTTGTAAAGATGATGGTTTTGAGCAAGCTAACAGTATGATCAACTCAAAAGAAGTTCTTTTTTCTGGATGAATAATTTGCTGGAAATAAAAAAAGTGGATAAATAAACAGTTTCACTTTTCATTTTTTTTCCATTGAAAAAATATTAAATAATAATAATAAAGATTGTTAAGATCCAAGTTTTGATCAAGCTGAAATGTCATCCTAGCAAGAGCTATTACAGATAAAAATATACAATGTTTACTATGACTCACCATCTAACACCCTGCTCGGTACCCGCTTTAATGACAACACACAGATGGCAACCAAACATGCTAATATGGGTGGGAACCGACACCAGATTTATCTGTAAGTAAGAAACTTTAATTACTCAATTATTCATTAACTCAAAACCTTCTGAAGTATAAAATCTTGACTTCCTGCTTATAGATATACACAATAATGGGTTTACAAGAATATTTTTGGGCCTATAATACTTAGATGTCATAAAATATTTTCTATATCCGGAAGTAACCATACAACACACAACTAAAGGTCATAAGACAAAACATGTGTGCATGTATGACGTACGTCACCATATATGACATCATACATTCTCTTCTTGTTTATTGTATCATTAAAGAATCAATTGCTTATGTGTGGCTGGTAATTATTGTTTTTGTCACAATGTTTTCATTTCGGATGAAGCTGGGAGGGTATACCCTTTTAAATAGGAGTAGAATTTTGAAATAATTGTGGTTAAAGGATGAATATGTCCTGATTTTTACCTTCATTGTCTGCACCATGTTTACAAGGGGGCGGTGGTTTTCTGTGTTCACGTCAATGAACCAGATTTTGACGAAGTTGTCTGTTCCCCCTGAAATTATCATATTGGTAGTGTCCAGGAGCCCCAAGTTTTTAGAGGTCATTTGAAAGCATTTCTCCAAGCATACAATGTTCCCTTCATGGGCTTGGACAGGATGTTGTAGAGTACAGACAACAGATTCACAGAGAATAATCTGAAATGAAGATTAAAGGTATAAATATTTCTCTCATATACAGCTTAAAAAGTATTTCTCAACGGTTAACGTTTTTCCCTTTGTGGGTTTTGACAAAGTCTTGTAGAATATAGACAACAGATTCACAGCGGATAATGAGAAACAAGTGTAACATTCGTTGAACCTTTATGCAAATTAGGAACCTAATGCATTGTTTGAGAGAACATGCTGGTGTATATGGTTCGTTGCGTGAAAAAATAATTATATTATAGAGTCACAGTTTGCTTCTTTTTGGCTTGAACTGGATCAGTATAGACAATGGATTTGCAGAAAATAATTTCAAATGAGAAATAAAGATAAATAAATATATCGTTCAGAGCTTTGTAAATGTTTCTATAGTCACAGGTTCCAACTAAAAGTCTTTTTGGCTTGAACTGTATGTTGTAGAGTGAGTACATACAACAGATTCACAGAGAATAATCTGAAACAAGGTTTAAAAAAAATTAAATTATATAGAGCTTTGTAAACATTTCTCTATAGGATGTTTCCTTCTTTTTGGCTTGAACTCAATGTTGAAGAGAACAGACAACAGATTCACAGAGAAAAATCTGAAATGAGGACTAAAGGTATAAAACTTTCTATCATTTAGACCTTTGTAAACATTTTCCTTCTTGTTGGCTTATGCTTGAGGTTGTAGAGTGTAGACAAAAGATGAACGGAGGATAATGTAAAATGAGCTATAAATGTCAAAATAATTTTATCAGGGACCCAATTTGCTTTTTTTGGCTTGAACTGGATGTTGAAGAGAACATACAACAGAAAATAATATGAAATGAGGAATGGATGTATCAATAATTCTTTATTATAGAGCTTTGTATACATGTCTCTAGACTCACAGTTTGTTTCTTTTTAGCTTGAGCTGAATGTTGTAGAGTATAGACAAACGAATATTCTGAAATGCGGAATTAATGTCTAAATAATTCTATCATTTCAAGTTTAAACAGCATATCTCTTGATTCACAATTATCTGTTCTTTAATATATTTTCAAAAGTCTTCAATAACAAAGGTATTTTCAATTTTTTGTTTTAATCAAAGAGTACATGTAATGAGGAATATACCAACTTACCTGCCCATTCTCAAGCCCTGCAAATACCAAATTGTCAATATCCAAACCTCCATCTTTGCAAGTAAATTCCTGAAATATAGAAGACATTATAGAGATGAAACTTATATCCCACATCAAATTTTGTGTTGGTTCTAAATATAAAGCGAAAGCAGACAGTAAGTTACAAAAGATGAGTAAATTGCTTTTTAAAGCAAATGTGAATAAACCGCCGTGACTAAAGAAGGAAATGCTCCTAATGAGCCATTTCTCCATGCTTATGACTTGTGACTTAAACAGCTTAAATGGACAGTTACAAATTAACTTTTTCCCTAGTCCAAGTCATTTGCATCAGACCTCATGGGGGACAGTTATTAAGTTTAAGAAAGATGTCTCAAAGAGAGGCGTTTTGGAGTAAGAGGTTTAACATCCCTTTTCCTAAGGGGCTTATCTATTTATTTTCTTATGCAGTGAAACACCTTGTCAACCATTTTTCAATTATATAACAGCTTTCCTTAAAGCAACTAGTACTAGGCTGGAGCTCTGAAGTGTTGCGCCAAAGAAAGTTCCGAGAAACCAGCGTTGCCAGTTGGGCTTGAACTTAAGACTGACACAGAAGGATGAAGTTCCCCATGATGATAACTGAGCAACGCAGGCATGTGTCAAAGTGAGGTATCGTAAAATAAGGGTGTTAATACCCCAATGATTATGTTAACTTACCAAAGTCACAAGCAAAAGGTGGTTGACCTTTTCATCTTCACTGGTTGGTTCCCAAAGCTCCTCAACTGTACAGGGGTTGGTACTCGTGTCATAGACTAACACTGGATAGAGGGAGAAAGTTCAGTGAGAGAGAGAAAAAAAGAAGAAAGAATGAGAAATTTTAGATAGGTATGAAATAGAAGAATTCTAATCCTTTGTTGTAAAACAAAGAGTTTTCAATCGAGAAAGTAAAAAGAAAAGTTCTATAAAAGGCTGAAATGAAATTCTGACCATCTCCCTAAAAATACATCAGACAGACACAAGAGAGGAAGGACCTCAAAAAAAGCTGAAATCAAATTCTTTACCTTATCCTAAATCAAAGTAATAAATATATGAAAGGCTGTTGAAAGACTCAAAAAATGAAAATAAAACAAATTGTGTATTTTTCAGAAGTTAAGACACTTATCGTCGAATGACAATACTTGTATAGAATATGGGTGGATTTTGTTAGAATACCTTTCCCTCCTGTTAGAACAACATGGAGTTTATCCTGATGCATATCATACGAAAATGACATCAGAACCTGAAACAAATAGAAAGTATTGTTGATTGAGTCTGACTTCCAAGACAAGGAGACAGTAACACATAACACATTCCAACTCTTTTGAAAACTTTTTCTCATGACATTTGTTAATATCTTTATATTAATATGGATTTTACATTGCATCAACACTATTTCATGTATGTTGTGATGCCCAACTCACAATGAATGGAGAAAGGCTCACATCTTAACTGCACATAAGGGCTTGTCAAGGCAGCTCACACCTTAACTGCACATAAGGGCTTGTCAAGGCAGCTCACACCTTAACTGCACATAAGGGCTGGTCAAGGCAGCTCACATCTTAACTGCACATAAGGGCTTGTCAAGGCAGCTCACATCTTAACTGCACATAAGGGCTGGTCAAGGCAGGTAAACCATTGGCTTTACTTTCATGAAGATGCAAATACTGTCACCTTGATTTGAACCCAATCAGAAAAACCATCAAATCATACATCATGCTTTATGTGACAGTATAAAAATGAGCCTTTCATTAAATTCTGATGTTATTTTGTTTCTGAATTCTCAGTTATCATTTTACAAATGTCAGATATGTAAGCTAAACATGATTTGAGGTCTTTCTTTTTCAGGTCCTCACGACTCCCATTTCATGATTCCTGCAATGACCAATAAAAATATTCACTATTTCACTATGTAATTGCATTAAATGTTATAAATTAATAAAGATGAGCCAGACACTTTACCTGAAATGATGGCATTGGATAGACCATAGTGAGGGTAAGGCCCGTTACAGGGGAGAACAATCTCACACTACCATCCTGAAATAAAACAAAGCATTAATATCAGAACATAGATCTTTACTTCTTGCAAATGGCTTTGGTTTCAGAACTATTTACTTTGGATATGGGGAATTAGTTAAAATCAATTATTATAAACTCAAATTTAAATAAACATAAAAAACACACTACCATCCTGAAATAAACAAAGCAATGGTGTCAGAACCTAGATCGTTATTTCCTACAAATGACTTTGGTTTCATAACAAATTATTTCGGAAGAAGGGAATTAAACAAAAATAATCAACCCTTAAAATTTATAAACACATAGAGAACAGCTTTGGCTTGATGTAAATTTCTCACAATAAGAGTTTCTTTTATTTCTATCACAAGGGTTTCTACCCTATATCACAATGAAAATATAGAGATTTATAATTTTTGTAACAATCATTTTGTCAATGAGTTACAGTTCTGCTCAAGCTTTTAATCAGAACAAGATACAAAATACCATACAAGAGTAATTGTGAATTTTGACATTAGAAAAGCCAGAGAGATTTCTCCATAAAAGTGAACTCTCATTAAGCATCAGTTAATTATGGACCATTTTCTTAATACATGCTTGTTTTGATAAAAATGTAGAATTTTCTTTTACAATAATTACTATCACACTACAGAAATTGCAAATTAAAAATGATTTCTCCTTTTGTCACAATTGTTTCTTCTATACATTGCAAAGAAAATACCTATTTCAATTCTCAATTTATGTAAGGGAGCTATATATATGTTGTCTGTTGCAAAAGTTCATATACTAGAACATGTTTTTAACTAACCTCTGTTGATCCTAAAATGCGGCTACATTTCCCTCTTCCAGTGCAACGCATCAACTTCTTGGTCTCTGACTCTACCGGGGCAAACATCTGATAGAACTGAAAAACAAAAACAAAATGGGTGCATTGTTGACTATTGTAGACGACAGTGGTCTAGGAGGTTAGCCTTGGGCCACATGGGTCATTGGTTTGAATCCTGTGTTATAGTCCACTTTGTGACCTTTCATTAATGGACATTTAGTAATTGTACCTGTTATGTATTCAGGAAGCAGAAGAAAGGCTGATGAATTCAAGTTGTAAGAACTTGCTACATAATAAATGTAAAACTAATAAGTGAGAAATACAAAAAAACTATTACAAGTACATTTTTTTCTTAAATAAAACTTTAATGTTAGTGCTTTAATTTCTAAGCAAAAGAATGTTATGTCATTTAACCAATTTTTAAACAGTGAGTTTCAAAGTTTATTTGAAAACATAAGCAGAGAACAATCTAAATATAGGAAAATGACAAGTCCATAGTGAAATAAGGAAGAAGCTAAAGGAGACAAAAGCAGAAACTGTTTTTAACAGGAAACTCTTGTTCTTCTTTCCTCTCATTAATTTTCAGATGCATTAAAGGCACATCAAAGGAGAGGAGTACAAATGAATTACTGAAAAAATATATGGAGTTCTTTTATTATGTTCTTAAAAATAATGCGAATTAGTTTAGGAATGCTGAAGATCCTATTAAATAGACTCATTTAAAATAAGTTATTTTGTGCTTAAGTATAGTTGTCTCCAATTCAATCATGTTTATCAACAACCTGTTTGTTTACATATTCAAAATAAGGAATTCTGATTGATCCGTTCAAAAATGTGTGAATCAACTGTCAAGGTCAGAGGTGAAAAAATCAGGAAATCTGAATTATAAAACTTGCTAATCTGAGTTATTTCTGGTTTACTTTCACATTTAAGTTGTGCTGATGGTGTTTTCTGGTGAAAACCATTTGAATCGATCCAGAAGTTCACCAAATGATAAAGTTTGATATAGCATTTATCTCCTTTAATGTGCCTTTAAAGGAATAACATTACCATTTTCTAAACTTGACACATTTAAAAGAATACAGTATCCATGTGCATGAACAATAATGATAACATTGTAAAATTGAAACAAAAAACCAAAACTAAATATAAAAATTCCTTTAAAATAATATCATTTGATACCAATCCATTATCAATTACAGATAGATTGAACTTGTATGTTTGAAGCTTATACAATCCTGCACAGTAACATTGAAAGAATTGTGTAGAATTGGTAGCTTACTTATAGAATGCAAATGGTTCTACCAAGCTTGACCAGTTCTTATGAGCAGTTAACTGTAGGGTCATTCATCATGAAGGTACTATATATATATATATACCCACAAAATACATACCTGATTCAAATTGTAGATCAGCACATTCTTCTCTGTTCCAAAGAAAAATTCTGTTGATCCGATCAAGGAAAGATGGTAAATCTTCTCTCCCATATCCAAGCGCATGAACTGTAAAATACAAAATACAGCTGATAAACTGTTAAACACAAAATACAAACTACTGACAAATTTATACTACATCAAATGACCTATTTATTTTTTCACCAATTACTCTGCAAACTTTTGTGTTTTTGTTATAAATGCATCTCAATCTGCTATTATTCATAATTCTAAACAACTGAATTCAACCTAATGTGTGGGAGTCTTTTTTAACTATCCAAATTCAAAAATAAAAACGAACATCAATAAAATAAGAAAAATCATTGAGATAGAAAGAGAAATTGCTCATCATAAATCCTTTCTGCCATTCTCATAGCAGTTTCTAAAGATTTCTACTACAATGGTTTCTTCCTAATGGCATGAAAGAAATTAAAATTCATAGGATAGCTTGTAGTCTGCTGTTGCTTTCTTCTTGGACTAGTCACAAACAAATTCCCAATCTGAGGAATGCGAGGTTAATTAACCCCAAAAGTGCTGGAATAGACTTCATGATTATGCAAACAGGTAAATTGGCAGCTGGCCTGTGATCTAACCTGTTTGCTTCTCGGAGTATCTTTCCTCTACAAAATTATGCAAATATTTAAGGCTTTGAAAAGCAGACGACGTAAAAGTATATATTTTTTTAAATTACCGAGCATTCTAAGGTTTAAAGAGGGAATATGTGGTTAAAGGTACACAGGTAAGATAATGCAATCAGAAAGAACTGCTTCTTCTCTATTACATTGTTGGATAGCGGGTTTCCTTATTTCCCAGTGAAACATATCATTTCTTCATTGTCACTTTCAATTGTTATAGAGACCATTTAGATTTAAAAAAATCCTGAAATTTTACATTAGTTTTGCGTAAATTTATGTATAAAAGATGAATACCATTTTATATGATCCTTACTTGTTTTAGGCTTTAGTAAATGAAATTGTAAAAAATAAATACCATTTGCAAACTCTCCATTCTCCAAATCCGCACTGACCCATCAAAAGATGCAGAAAACAACAGAGTGTCTGTCTTGTGAGGAAGGACACCTACAACAAAGACGAAATGAAAAAAATATCATCTTAGTCCAGTCAGGGGTGGCAAAATCAATTGTTCAAATTGCCAAGCTTATCCAATAGCCTTGATGGACAAGTGCATTTTTAAAGAAATTTACTGTATAATCATTATTGAGACAAGTGTGGAAAAAGATTTTGCATTTATTGACAAGTAAATCAAAATCAAATTTCACCACCCCTTGACCAGGGTTTTATAGTTAAGACTTATAAATGATATTTGTAATTTTTGAAGCAAGGTAGAAATACATGTATATTTCATTGAGTGACCTTCAAAGCTATGTTTTCACATATGCCAATATATGGCAAAACCAAAAGTGAAAATATATAGCTCTAAAGGTCATGTGATGATGAATATCGTGTTCCCTCATAAAAAAATACAGATTTCCTATGCATCTTATACTTAATTTGTAATTCTTCTACTGTCAGGATAAATAGTAAAAAAAGATATCTTTTCATATTCAAATAGAAATATCTTTTTCTCTCCAGGTTAAAAAAAAAAAAAGGCACCCTTTCATATTCAAACAGAAATATTTCTTCTCAATTAGACTCTCCCAAAAATAAGTAAATTAATTCTCTATGAAAAAGTAATTCCAAAAAATGTCATTGTTTAAAACAGTAAAATTATTCCGTCATCATTTGGACCAGTCACAAAATCTCATGTGTTGGGATTTTTTTTCAATATTGTTTGAAAAAAATATTTCGGTTATTTTATGGCTTTTCTGAATTCACCAGTATGAGGCCAGACTTCCCGATGATCTGAGAGCATCAGTAGGACTGAACTGAACATTTTTATGTTTGTCTTTGTAAACATCTGTCAGACCAAAGAGGGTCTCTGTCAGACCTAAGGGATTTCAGTTAGTGAAGGGCCTATAGGGCCTACAAAGTTTCATGAAGTCTGTTATGCTAGCTAGGATGTGTGGGAACGGTTTAACCCTTTCCCAAACAATAACGACATTTGACCACTTTGTTGCAGAGGACTTTAGAAAACATTTGGGGAAAAAGATAAATAGCTCGTAACGAGCAATTTTTCCTTTTCCCACAATGTTTTCTGCCCTATAGGAGAACAATTTTCGAATTTCATCACAATTTAAAATGTCGTCTGCAAACTCTTCGAATTTGAGACAGTCGGAAATTTGTTGTCTGGGAAAGGGTTAAGAATAGATACACTAACTTGTTATAGGCCCATGATGTCCTGTAAGAACATGCAGCAGATTAAAGGCTGTTCCATTGAATAACTGCAATGATAAAATGTATACCATCAATCCTCTTTCATAGATAGTTAACCCTTTACCAAACGTTAAACTTCCGACTGTCCCAAATTGAAAGAGTTTGCAGACGACATTTCAATATGTGATGAAATTGAAAAAGAATCTTCTTATATGGTAGAAAACATTGTGGGAAAAGGAGAAATTGCTTGTTAAGAGCATTTTCTCCTTTTCCCACAATGTTTTCCAACAAACTAGATTAATGTCGTTATTGTTTGGTAAAAGATTACCCCTTAGAATGTTGGGCAATTGTCTTAAAACAGATTTTTGTGTTGACTGCATGAGGTTGGTTCCAGCACTGTAAGGGTTACCACATTTAAAGTTGCTTGTTCGCAAAAGAGAACATTTGACAGTCAAAATGAGATGTCATTTATAAACAATACAGTTTTTGTTTTGTTGTTTGATATACTAAACCTAAAAGTACCTATTGAATGCATTATCAATCTAGGAAGGGTCAATTTGTCCAGGTATGTACAGTTTATATGTGATAGATCTCAAAATTGGATATTTTATCGAAGAAACTGCTCAATTGGGAAACCAAAAAGTAGATTTGACTTTAATAATTTTGGAAAACTGCATAATCTTAGAGAAATTTTCAATTGGGAAGGTACCTTTTAAGGGCCCCTATCATATAAGGAGAAAAATCCCAGACATGACATTAAAGAAATTTTCATAGGATCAGGTGCCTTATATAGGCCCCTCTTAAACCCTAACAAAATTCACCACATTTTAAGAAATTTTCTAATTTTCATGATTAATCATCTGCTGTTGCTTTCAATTTGGACCAATCCTAAACCCCCCCCCCCATATGATGGAATAGGTTTATAGACCAAAAGACATGGGAATTATACCTTCAGTTTGCCATCAGATCCACCAGTTACAAGAAAGTCATTCGGATAGTAGTAGCAACAGCTGAAATGAAAGAAATATTCTTATAAACATTCTCATCAAACAAAGATATTGAAAAACAATATAAAATAAAAATAATCAATAATACAAACCATTAAATCAATTCAAAAGATGTACCTTTTATATTGTATTTTCAAAGGTCAGACATTACACTAGTTATTATGAAACTTTCATCCTTTACTTCATAATACCTTAACCCTTATAGTGCTGAAACAGACTTTATGCTTATGCAAACATGTAGGATCCAGGCCAGCCGCCTGTGATCTAACCTGTTTGTAACTGTCTGAGTATCTTTCCTCATCAAAATTAAGCAGATATTCAAGATTTTGGAAAGCAGACGACACAAAAAATTAATTTTTAGAAAATTACTCAGCATTCTATGGATTCATTTGTTACATCTGGTGTAGGCTCTAGAAATGATCCCCATCTACAAAAAACCCAAATATTGCTGTAGATAATATTTAACCCAAACATTATAAAGAAGACTCTATTTTTCATATCTTATAATTAATTGTTGTCTGCTGTTGCTTTCTGCTGTTGCTTTCACTCTCGACCAGACACATATATACAGATGGGGAAGATTGAAAGCATTTTTACAGAAAATGCTGTCTTCTAATAATCAGAGGCACATAAAATATTATGGTGTTGATCGACTGAGAATCATTTTTAAGATGAAAAACAAAAATAAAGCTTAAAATTGCACAAGTCTGCTGCAGACAACTTTTAAATTTTTGCTTATCAATTAGAGCTCCTTTGTTAACCCTTTAATAAACACCAAGTTTCCAACTGTCCAAAATTGAAAGAGTTTGCAGATGACATTTCAAAATGTGATGAAATTGGAAAATTATTTTCTGATAGGGCAGAAAACCTTGTGGGAAAAGGAGAAATTGCTTGTTACGAACAATTTCTCCTTTTCCCACAGTGATTTCTAGAGGCGTCTGCAACAAAGTTGTCAAATGTCGTTATTGTTTGGTAATGGGTTAAACAATGTTTGCTGTATTTAACATCATCCATTTAAACTACAATTGTAGTCTAACAGCTTTGAATATTAGATAATTTATACAAGTTGTATGGTTAGATAGAGTTAAAAACTTACCATCTCAAAGGTCCGTCATGTCTATTAGGTAGCTTCCTTACTTGCTGTCTTGTCTGAATAAAAAAAAACAGAAATTTATTCTTTTGGCCACTTTCATTTTCAATTAATTCTGTTAATTATTACAGTTACCTTGCTATCCTGACTCACAATAATGGATGAAGACCCCATACCAAACTGCCTATAAGTGCTGGTCAAGCCAGAAGACCCCATACCAAACTGCCTATAAGTGCTGGTCAAGCCAGAAGACCCCATACCAAACTGCCTATAAGTGCTGGTCAAGCCAGAAGACCCCATACCAAACTGCCTATAAGTGCTGGTCAAGCCAGAAGACCCCATACCAAACTGCCTATAAGTGCTGGTCAAGCCAGAAGACCCCATACCAAACTGCCTATAAGTGCTGGTCAAGCCAGAAGACCCCATACCAAACTGCCTATAAGTGCTGGTCAAGCCAGAAGACCCCATACCAAACTGCCTATAAGTGCTGGTCAAGCCAGAAGACCCCATACCAAACTGCCTATAAGTGCTGGTCAAGCCAGAAGACCCCATACCAAACTGCCTATAAGTGCTGGTCAAGCCAGAAGACCCCATACCAAACTGCCTATAAGTGCTGGTCAAGCCAGAAGACCCCATACCAAACTGCCTACAAGTGCTGGTCAAACCAGGTAAAACCATGGGCATTCTGTAGGTCAGTCGGAAGTCTGCCTCTCATGAAAATCCAAACGCTGTCTTAGAGAGGGGCTATGTGATTTCAATTTCAGAACTCTAACCACCAAGGCATGGCAGACCCTCTTTTGGTCACAATGGTGTCTTGAGTCTTTAATTAGCAGTAGATATGATAAAGTAAGATAAAAGGAACGTTGATGGTTCTATTCATGCACTTGATCCAATAGGTTAATTGCAGGACAGCGATTCAGGGGAAGAGCTTTGGCCTTTGGACATGAGGCCTATTGATTTCATGAATCCACATTCGACAGAAATTGAGGTAATTTATTCAAAAAGCAGAGTTGAGATTGGTAATCCAAGTTGTTATCTTATCAATAGAAGACAATTTATTTCAATCTGTGAGATAGTCCTTTTAGCCAAATACCAAACAATAACGACATTTAACTGATTTGTTGCAGACAACTCTGGAAAACATTAAAGGAAAAGGAGATGAAATCGCTCTTAAACAGTAATATCTCCTGTCTACAAACTCTTCCAAATGGAACAGTCGAAAAATTTGGTCTTCGGTAAACGATTAATGTGATTTGATCCCACATATAGAGGAGGGTTTTGTGATTTTGATTTCTAAAACTTCTGGGCCATGGAGGCAATAAAATAACCAAATCAATCAATATATTTCTCAATCTCCAATCCCTGATTGTCTTACCTTCATATTTATGACACAAATTCCATTCCCATGGACAGCAAACATCTGACGTTTGTGCTTGTCTACCTGTATGTCTCGAATCCACTGTAGTATATGAAAGAATGGCTTTAACTTATTACCAAACAATTACAACATTTAACCACTTTGCTGAAGATGATTTGTTGAGCAATTTCTCCTTTTCCCACAATGTTTTCTGCCCTATCAGACGATTATTTTCCAATTTCATCACATTTTGTAATGTCGTCTGCAAACTCTTTCAATTTGGGACAGTCTAAAATCCGGCCTTTGGTAAAGGGTTAATAGACATTTTCTCCTTATTCTACAATACTTAAAAAAGTCTGTTCTACCATGAATCCTGGTTAATGTTCATATATCAGGGCTTTTTTTGTTTAGATAACAGAGGCCTAAAAAAGGCACATCCCCAAATGGAAATTGCTTTAAAATCATGCAGATTTCCCAAAATTCAAAGTTATACCAGGATTTGGGTTTTCCAATTCAGCAATTTCAATTTTAAAAATCCCTAAACTCAAGGGTCTAGGCCTCTTACGAATTTAAGGAAAATACCAATTTGAGGACAGCTTATCTCGCACTGACCAAGCCCATTTGAGAGAGGAATTTGACTGTATACTGCATATTGAAAGTAAAGAAACTTAAAAAAAAAAAAATATATTGAGGTAAGGTCTTAATAACAAGACTGAAAATTCCTATAAAAAAGTGTACCATATGAACATGCAGAAAGTAAGTGATGAACTTTTATATCGTTCACAGAAGAAGAAATTTGAAATTCAAAATTATATTCGTTAAATACCTCATTTCTGGTGAGTTCAGTAACAAACTTGCGACCAGGGATAGCGAGAGCTGCATGCTGAAAAAGGACTAATAATTATTAATCATTTATTACAGAAGACTTAACTATGAGACTCAAGCCCCTCTCCATATGGGTTCAAATCCCGGGTTAGGCAGCAAGAACACATGACTCAGCATCTCTAATGAAAATCTAGAAAAGGTGCTCAAACATTTGTTGCATTTGTCCATAATGTACATTTATACTGATCTTCTATATGTGATTTTTTATTTGATTGGAAACAAGTATGTAAAGAGCAATTTGTCCTTTTTTTTTTTAGCCCAAATGGTTTCATACAATACACAAAAGGGGCCCAAGTGGTTTATTGTTAAGAGGACTGAACTTGTAATCACAAAGTCTCTCTCAAATAAAGCAGAATATAAAATAGACTATATTCCAAGTTTATTTTGGCAAGCCAACAATGAGTTTTCATCCATAGGTGGTTATTAATCAAAATTAATAAAATTTTCAAAATGTCTATAAATAGATTTTATTGGACATGTCACATGATCTTGATAGTCACATGGTGAGGTCATGATTAGGTCACATGATAGCAGCCTCCCAGACTGGTGCCAGGAATCCCAGAATGCATTGTAAACTAACTTCCTCTTCCTAAACAACCTGAAACAAGCAAGCTGCTTCTTTTTGTCTCTCAACTTCAATCAATTTTAATCTTCAAAAAATAAAGAAAAAGTCTGGTAGAGGAAGATCAATAAAGAGGAAAGGACCCACTACAAGAGCCAAGCACACAAAGAAGGGAAGAAAGGAGGCTGAGGAAGATGTTGAGATTTTGGAAATGGACCAAGAAGGAGCTGAGAGCGGTAAAGTTGATACGGTCATACCCCCCCTGATGTTGTCCATTTTGATGATATTTTTGAAAAAATTGATTTGCTTAAAGATAGAACTGATTTGAATAAAACTAATTTTGATCTTCAGGGTCCAGAATGTGATGTTGTGGATTCTCAAGAGCCAAATTTGCTAAAGTGTGGTGGGGAAGATGCACATGCTCACATTCCTTAGGGAGGACCTTCCTCAAACCATTCAACACCGGATGTTATTCCACAAAAAACCTAAGGCAATATTTATTCATTTAGGGGGTAATAGTATGGTGTCATTAAAACTCACTAATTTCATGGAAAAAATTAAAAACGAAATAGAATACATATCTGGAGTATTCCCATTGACAAAAATTGTTTGGTGTGATATTCTGCCTAGGATTCAATGGAGGCATAATCATTTTGACAGTCCAAAAACTCTGAATAAAAAAACTACAAGAATAAATAGAGCAGCACACCAAGTCATCCAAAACATTGTGAATGGACAAGTCATGGGATTTGAAATACACGAATCAATGGTAGAACTTTTTTGCCCAGACGGCGTACATCTTTCAGAATTTGGGAATTTGATTTATGTCCAAACATTTGCAAACTTTATAAAAGAAAAAACCTAATCTTAAGGGCTAGAATTTGGGGAATATTTGTGTCAAATATTTTGTGGCGGAAATTCTAGACTCTGACCCCCGGAAGACAGTCACCTAGCTATAAGATATTTACATGATGTCAGCTGCATTTAACCAATTTCGGTAATACTTGCAGTTAAACATATCGAATTTCAAGTAAATAATCAAAATTTAGATATGGTTGATTGCTTATGAACAAGTTGAAATGGTTGCTTGGTTGCATTTAAAGAAGTAAAAATGGTTGCTTGGTTGCGTACAAGAATTAAAAATGGTTGCTTGGTTGCGTATAAAGAATTCAGAATGGTTGCTTATAAAGAAGTAGGGTGTTTTGGCCGTAACGTTTTGTCATACACCTGTGTAGCTTCTTTGGTAATGGGTATTAAGTGGTTGCAAAAACAATTGACCTTACGACAGACTTTGATTGACAGCTGGAACTGACCAATCAGCGAACACTTCGGTTGCTATCCGCCATTTTCTCCGACACGCTGTGCGACTCCGTCAACACATAGCACTATAGTGCTGTGATTTTTCTTCGTCAATACTGCTTAACATATTGTTTAAGTACTTATTATAGAGATATTATGTATAAGGAGAGACTTGTGGGTGAAGTAGAGTTTATCCCGTTTCCAAAATCTGTCACATATATTGTGAAATGACTGATAACTACACGCAATTAGTAAATATATGCAAACATTTAATTTATAAAACGATGTAAAAAATAGAAGTATGAACTATTTTTTTCTTTCTTTTTTTCTTTCACATGTTAGTTAATTTTTATTTTTGTCTTTTATCGTCGTTTGAAAATGAAAAATTGTTGTTTTTAAAAAACGGAATTGACACATGAATGTTATGAGTTGCATTTGATAATGAAACAAATGATAACTAAAAATACAATATTGCTCGATAATGTTGCGAGAGGACATTGTTTCCAGTTGGATATATACAAATTCTTCAAATTGGATTTTAATTAATTGATTTTGTTTTTAAATAGACCCTAAGAGCTCCTTAAACAATTAATTAACTTTCTTACTATAGCCCATCAAACCACCTACCTGTAATGACCGATGTATCGTGTCCAAATTTAAAAGCTATTAAAAACAAAACAAATCCATAGCTCCTTGTTGCAACTTTATCCGAATACCTTAAAGAATCTAATGTTGCTGTAATATGATGTAAAACACACTCTTGGTAGCCAGTGGTTGATTACAAAGACCGCCGATCGGCTAAACAATAAAGGGTTTGTGACTTGACCATAAAGTGCAATTGTGTCAGATTGATGTTAATTAGCGTCGAAACCCTTAATCCTTTTTAACAATCGAGGTTTGTTAACCCTTTACCAAACAATAACTACATTTGACTACTTTGTTACAGACAACTAGGAAAAATATTGTGGGAAAAGGAGAAATTGCTCTTAAAGCAAGTTATCCTTTTCCAAACAATTATGGTCTGCCCTATCAGAAAAGTATTAATTCATCATCTTCATTTAAATGACGTCTGCAAACTCTTTAAATTTTTAACAATTGAAAATATTTCGTTTGGTAAAATGATCCTTAGTTCGTAATCAAGTAGCAAAACCGCCAATCATCCATTGAGTAGCGTACAAAAGATTATGTTCGAAAATCTTGATTATTAACTTATTTGACAACAAAATAGTGATTGTTCCTATCAGCAATTGTTTAACACCATAATCTCAACATGACCAAGACTATTATACCATTTTCAACGTGACAAAATTGGTAGGTCTGCGTTTTGAATCATTCAGGATATATGCGGATTTAGTGAAATAAAAATCTAAACCGTTTAAGAATCAAAATTAGATAATTTTGTTTGTAACCTGCAAATACTGCAAATTAACTGTTTTGAAGTAGTATGAAACACGGTCATTTTGAAGGTCCGGTCAAACCAATGCCGAACGGACCAATGTCGTTCGGATCCGAGTCTGATCGGACTTTGGACGGATCGTGTTTGGTGCCGATCGGACCCCACACTGCTGGGGTAAATCACTCCCCCAACGCCATAGAGATATATAACAGAGCTGTTATAAATGTCTCTGCTGACGCTCAAAGTATACCATCTTCTTTACAAATTGTCATGCTATGTACATATTATCCAGCAATAAAGGCATGTGCTTTTTTTGTTAGAATATTTCCGATTTCAAATAAGAATATCCGAAATCATCGGCAATGTCAAACAGGGATCCTAGTTTGTGCATTGACGCTATTTCACTCAGAATGTCGGAGAAAATTAGAGTGACCTCCCCTATTTACGGTGGGCGTGGTTAACTGGTCTGTGTCGTAAGGTCAATTGTCCTAAAGGTGCGACAAAAGGAATTCTTTTGTGCATACAACTCAATTTTGTAACTATTTAGATTTAGTGTCTTCCGGGGGTTGGGGTCTGGAAACTACCTGTATTGGAACAAACCCTAACGGGTAGTATAATTTGTTGCGGCCTTTTTTATTTCTAACCAATTTAAGAAGTCTATTGAGTGAATAAAATAAGATTAACTTTACTTAAAGTGTTTATGTTTGATAGTTAGAAAGTTGGTGCCGTCCTAAAATAAAGTTCAAATCACTTACAGGACACGTTCTACAGTTTTATAAGACTGGTTGAAATCCAGGGGGAAAGGAAGTGGGTTAACCCTTAGATTGATTGGGAATATTCTTAAAATAGGTTTTCATGTTGTCTGCTTTTAATAACCATAAATATCTGCTTTATTTTTGTGAGGAAAGATACACAGAGTTGCAAACAGGTTAGATCACAGGCCAGCCACCAATTTACTTTGTGGCTGGCCTGGATCTAACCTGTTTGCAAAAGCATGAAGTCGGTTCCAGCACTGTAAGGGTTAAACAATGCCCATATGTCAAGGAAATTCGTGATTAGTTCAAATTAAAAGCAATCATACCCCCAAAAATAGCATGTAACAAGTACATTTCCTTTATGACTTTGGGGAAAAATAACTGTCACAAAAGGATCAATTGCTCATCAAGAGCAATTTATCCTTTTTTTATAGTTGTTTCTTAAGCCTTCTGTTGCAAATAAGGTAAATTTTTAGTGTGGTACTATGAAGTAAGGGGTAAACTGATAACACATGAGTTCATATTTTATCTGTTTGTCAAACTTCATTGTAATGGATTACACTTTGGATTTACCTTCTAAAAGTAAATATATCAAGGTAACGTAAGTTTTATAATCAATGTTCTTTCTCCAACTGGGCACCAGAAAATACTTAAAAAAAAAGATGAGGATGCAAAAAGAAAGAATTTGCTTGATACAAAAAACACCAACATTTCTATTATAAAGGTTTCAGTTTCAGTTTATCTTCAATACAGATGGTTCTTCATGGATATTATTTACACAATTATTATAAGATTTTACTTCACCTGAAACCATCAAAGTTACTTGAAATGGGCTTAGATTACTTAGTCGAAATACACCTATCTTAACAAGTGTTAATTTAATTGTCATTGGAAGTAAATTCAAACTTGAATGACCCCAAACAATTTTGTTTTGGTTTGATTCCTTTAAAATTATTCAAGATTTTTTTAATCTTGGGTTTCCATTTGAGTTAACATTCAGCCACTACCCCGATAGTACCTTTCATTGCAACAACTGCTGCATAAATGTTTTTAAAACCAATGTGATCAAAATAATTAGCTCCTTATGAGCAGTTCATCGGTTTGTCACACGATTTTTCCTCCAATATAATGAACAAAATATACGTTTTTTGTGTCGTCTGCTGTTAATTTCAATTTGGATCAGTCATAAATTTTAATATGGAGGAAATGCTGTAACTGGCAATTAGTAAATAGCAATCATAATTGTCAATTTGTAAAATAATACCTATGAAGATATATACAAAAAATGCATGAAGCCTAAAATTAAATGAGTAAATCCCCTGTATAGCCAGCGGGGAGATGATGACAACATGCAGTTTGGTTTTATAACAACCCCCCCACACACACACACACACCAGCCCTTACATCGTTTTAGTCTCATGTACTGTGTTGACATATGAATGTGTAATGTACATGGAATTGTGTGATAAACAGGCCTGGTGTACCATGAATAACACATGCTTTCAATCTGTTATGGATATAACATATAATGTTTATGTCTGATACCAGAGTAAGTGTTTCATGGACAAAATTTGTATTTAAAAGTAGATTATTATTTGTCTCACAAGCTTTCACTTAGTTTACCTTATTTGTTTTACGTTGATTGCGAAGGAAGCTTAAAGCTTGTTCAAAGCCACTCTCGATGACTGCTTCCTGGATACTAAACCAGTATTTGAACAGATATGTGGGATAGTCTAGGAAATATTCACCTCTCCTAACGGGGATTCGAACCCGGGACCCTTGGAACAAGTGGCAGACGCTCTACCTCTGCACCACTGGCGCCCACTTGCATCTCAAATGTTTATTTTTTACAATTTTTGTTGTTGAAAATTTTAACTCTTTTCAGGTCTGGATATAGCCCTTATGTATAGTGACACCATATTCATAAGTCATCTGGTTATTTGAAATAGATGATAAATCAATATTCTGTCACCATAAGTACCTTTTAAAAGGTGCTTGTTCACATAAGTAAAAATTTGAAAGTCAAAATAAAATGTCGTTGAAACAATATTTTTTTAAGCAAGTCTGTTGACACTATAGTTTTTAAGCAAGTCTGTTGACAATATAGTTTTTAAGCAAGTCTGTTGACACTATAGTTTTTAAGCAAGTCTGTTGACACTATTGATACATGATGTCAACACTATAGTTTTTAAGCAAGTCTGTTGACACTATTTATATATGAATCATTGACTTTACTCAATTTATATTTTGTTTCAAGGGGTTAAACCCTGCTTCCTCGAGAATTATCATTAAATGTTTGTCCAAACAGTGATTTAACTTGCTCTACATAGTAGAAATGTTGTCATATGCAATGACCTTTTGTTCGGGTATTGTCATTTGATAAAGATTAGTTGGTTATTCATTGAAAATCAGTTATAACAACTTGACTTGTGTTTCTGTAGAAATGACAGATAAGGAAACATGTGAATTGTGTCGTGAAACTGAATGAGTCTCAAGTTAAGTTTGTTGAATAATACAAATGACGTCACAAATGTTAAACATTTAGCGACGCCATAAATGTCCATGTACCAGATTGAAAGTTCCTTCTCCAATGATGATGAAAAAAAAAATTCTTAAACAGGATCTGTATGACGTTTATGCAAATGGACAGAAACATTACATATCGAGGATCTTAGCAATTTGTGACTTTTTTTAAAATTCTGCCCATTATTGCCATAATACAACTGAGATTTTTTAAATTTCTGCACATTATTGACCTAATACAACTGAGGTTTTTAATGTCAGCCCATTATTGACATAATACAACTGAGATTTTTGAAATGTCAGCCCATTATTGACATACTACAACTGAGATTTCTGAAATTTCTGCCCATTTTTTACATAATACTGCAGCAATATTATGTACCATAGTACCAGCCAGTCTCTTTCTAAATGCATGTAAAAGATCCTGATTTTCTAGACCACTTACATCTATTTCAGGTTAGGTGAAGAGGTTTAGGGAACATGGGTACATCCAGCGTGAAAATGCCCTTATTCTGCGATCCTTGTACAGAAGAAGGAAAACAGATTGATGCTCACGGATACTGCAAGGACTGTGCCGACTTCCTCTGTGCATCATGCTACATGGTTCATCGACGTCCCAAAGTATGGCGAACTCATCAGCTTCTTACCAAAGGCGAGATACCAGATGCTAAACTTATGCAGCAAGCTCTTGACGATGTACACAATGTAGCGGAGCAAGAGATAAGTTACACAGATCGAGCGAAGCAAGAAGAAGAAAAGGAAGAGGCAAATGGTGATTTAGTAGATGATGAAGAGATTTGCGAGGAGCATTTAGGCAAGATTGTAGAGTACTACTGTGAAGATCACAAAGTTCTGGGATGCAGTGTGTGTATGACATTAAACCACAGGCTCTGTGTTATCAAATATCTACCCAATGACCCCTCACAAATAATGGACATGCTGGAGTACGAAAATCTTCAAACTGAAATAGAGAATCTGAATGAACATTTGCAAGAGAGTCTTGCAAAGACAGAAAGTTTCCAGAAACAAATTGGAGATATGGCAGAGGAAGCAGTGAAGGATATTGGGGCTTTCAGAAATCTTCTGGTAAAAGAGTTAGATAAAAGTCAAAAGCTGACTCTAACACAGGTGAAGAAGATGAAAAGCAAGGATCAGAAACACATAGAGGGGATTCTAAATGATTACAAAATGATAGAGACTGCACTGAAAGAGAGACAACAAGATCTAGATAATAAAGAACAGAGCAAATGCCCCATCAGACAAATGTACGTAGCTTTGAGACATGGTTTTGACACCGTTCAAGAATACCAATCCAAATTAAACACACTTGATGAGAAGAACACTGGAATTGTTCCTTACAAATTTCAGCCTTGTGATACCTTTCTGAACACATTCATGAATGAAACTAAAAAGTTTGGATGGTTTACAATCGGAAACCAGTTACATCAGGAACAACCAAAGGTTTCAGATATCTCAAAAGCAACAGTATTAGACACCAATATTACAGAGTCTAGCAATCTTGGCAAGGAACAACAGTCATCCGTTGGAAATGCAGAACCATTGGAGAATTCAACCCCAAATAAAATGTCAGGGCCAATTGATGTAGTAGCTTTACAAACAGGAGAAGGTCATGTAAAGGCGGATGAAGGCCCAACTAAGGTACCCGAGTTTGGTCAGTTCATCACGGAGATCAATGTCAGGTCTGTTTATGACACAAAAACCAGTGTCATCACAGGCATAACAAAGTTGGATAGTCATAAAATCGCAGCATGCGATTTCGAAAATCAGTGTATAAAGATAATAGACATACCAAGCCTAAAGTTAGAACCAATAATGTGCTTTCTCCCCGCAACAAACGCACCATATGCCGCAGCTTTCACTGGAAAGGAACTTGTGGTTACTCAGCCCCGCAAGGGTACATTAGCCATATTTACGGACATAAAAGAGCTCAAAACTTTCAAAAATATCACTGTAGGTGCGGAGTGTAGTGGAATAGCTTACCAAGATGGTAAACTAGTCGTTAGCTTCAACACTAACCCAGGAAAAATCAGAGTACAGAAAATCAGTGGAGAGGTTCTCAGAACGTTCACAACTGTCGGGGGTGATTCGTTTCATAACCCATGTCATCTAGCCGTTCATCCGTCCTTACCGAAGCTTTATGTCTCAGATTGGCAAGTCCTTGTTCTCGGCTTTGAAGGGAGCCTCGTAAGGAAACACAGGGAGTTGGGCTTCAAAGAGCTTAAAGGGTTGACAGTTACCGACAATGGGGATGTCTATGTGTGTGATGCAGGAAGCAACTCGGTGTTTTGCGTGTCACCCATGGTTGCTGCGACGCGGACTGTATTGGGTAAAAACGAAGGTATAATGAGACCTCTCTGTGTGCATATATCGGGGACAAAACAGAAAAGGATGTTTGTGAGCATGGATAAGTCTGATGTTATCAAAGTTTTAAAAATTTAAGAGAAGTGATAAAGACAAACTGTTTGTACCAAGCACTATTCTCTCTTGCCACAATAGTTTTAACTTGATATGAAGTTCATCCCTTGCCCAGGCGAAGAACACTAGCTGACAAAATTATGATTTTTTGGCCAAATACAGATGAATAAGATAATGAAAAATAAAATAAAATAAAAGAAAGCATGTTGATTAAGGTAGAATACCCATAATCCACCATTTTGAACCATTTTTTTTTTCGTCCATTGACTTCGGATGTTCTCGGCATATACCAGTCCAGGCGTGAACTAATAAGTTTAAATAGTTCCGGCTCATACCTATTGTACCGAGAACAACCGAAATAATCCGAAAAAAGAAAATCTTTCAAAATGGCGAATTATGGGTGTTCTAGAATATTGAGTGAACTAATAAGTTTAAATAGTTCCGGCTCATACCTATGTATACCGAAAACAACCGAAATAATCTGAAAAAAGAAAATCTTTCAAAATGGCGAATTATGGGTGTTCTAGAATATTGAGTGCAATTTGTCAAAATCCAATTATTGATTATAGTCATTTATGGATTGATTAGTCAATTTTGGTCAAAGGAAAAGCACTCTACAGCTCTTGCATATATCCTCATTTTAATATAGCAGCAACAAAAGACTTGTGAAACAATTATGACAAAAGGAGAAAATGCTCATGATGAGCAATTTCTCCTTTTTGTCATTATGGTTTCTAATCACATAAAAAGAAAAGTGATATTTTTTCAAACCATATAATTGTCTGATGCGATTTAAATTTGAACCTGTCACAGCTTCTCATGAAGGGTTAGTATGGTAAGAGTTAAAGGGTCAGCCCCTTGATTTCTTACCAGGTTTACCACAAGAAAATTTGGGTTATCAGATTGGCAAATGTCAAATTCCAAATGAAAGAAATGATAGTAAATTCTAGCTAATTCCTTTTCTTTCTTGGATTATCAAAAAATATATGCAGATTACTATCTTTCCATCATACCTATGCTTCTCTGCTAATGATTAGAAATTGTGCATTGTATGAAAACTGCTATACAAATATATTTTGTAAGCTATGAAAATGTTTTTTGATGTTGAGTGCTAAATAAAACTATGTTTAATTATGTTAATGGATTGAAAAGTGTAATCACCTCTGCCCCTTGTATCTTCCATTCTTCAATAAATCCAATTCCACCAGCATATACCTCATCTTCTTCTTTATTGTAGACTAGGCTGTTGAGGAAAAAAACAATTGTACATCATATGTACTCCATTCTTATTACCAAAAAAAAATCTTTACCAAATGCCAAAACTTTTGACTGTCCCAAATTGAAAGAGTTTGCAGACAACATTTCAAAATGTAGGCATCTGTCTCTTACAAAGACGGTTTACCTTTGTCTTATCTTACCATTACGGATGGTTAAAATTTGCCAAAGTGTGTCATGCAAAAATTATTGAAGCAAACTTATAAGTCTCTCTTGTAAAAAATAAGATATTTATATCTTGTGCTACAAGGTTCTTCTTGCTTCTATCTTCATCATACTAGGAAGTTCTCTTTTCCTGGTTACATTAATAAGAAAAACAATACAGCAAATCCCTGCTGGCTTACACATTGCCATTGGTCCTACACAGCTTGTCCGTCTTTTATGGTTCTAGGGCAGACAAAATAAGGATCTTCCTCCATCGGTATTGGCCAGGCATTGCATTTACAAGAAAAACTATTGAACAAAACCCTGCCGGATTGCTAAATGTTCATGGTTCTACCCAGCATGACCACCCTTTTTAGGCAGCCATTCACCGTTCATTCACCATATATGTTTTACATCGATTGTGAAGAAAGCTAATTAAAGCTTGTTCAAAGCCACTCTCGATGACTGCTTCCTGGATACTAAAGCAGTAATCGCGCCGGTTTGTGGGTTAGTCTAGTCCGGAAATTTTCACCCCGCCTGACAGGGATTCGAACCCGGGACCCTCGGTACAAGAGCTTGACGCTCTACCCCTGCACCAATGTCAAGTGTAGGGTCTTCCTCCATCAGTATGGGCCAGGCATAGCATTTACAGGAAAAACTATTGAACAAAACCCTGCCGGCTTGCCCAATGTTGATGGTTTCAACCAGCATGACCACCCTTTTAGGGCAGTCAAGTGTAGGGTCTTCCTCCATCAGTATGGGCCAGGCATAGCATTTACAGGAAAAACTATTGAACAAAACCCTGCCGGCTTGCCCAATGTTGATGGTTTCAACCAGCATGACCACCCTTTTAGGGCAGTCAAGTGTAGGGTCTTCCTCCATCAGAATGGGCCAGGCATAGCATTTACAGGAAAAACTATTGAACAAAACCCTGCCAGCTTGCCAAATGTTGATGGATCTACCCAGCATGACCACCCTTTTTGGACAGTCAAGTTTAGGGTTTTCCTTCATCATTATAAACCAGGCATCATAATACAACTGAACCAACATTGTAAAACCCATGTACAAACACACATATTTCAAAAGTTTACCTGAGAAAAAGCCATAGACTTGGGAATCTTTTTAAGCACTTACCATAGAATTGTAGTCAAATACTCAATGCACTGCACCTCAACAAAGTTACTGTTTGAATCTGTGAACACCCTTAGAGTAAGATCAGAGCAAAAGACCATGTATACGCGGTGTTTTGAAACGAATGTCATTGATGTTATTTCACAGTTTGTTTCAAACCTGAAAAATGAGATGATGCTTATTGTAGAAACAGAATACAATTTGGGAATAATAGTAAGGAGTTTTTCAAATTCCACATAAGTTTTCTTTGGTCCATGATATCTAGAGTTTGATTTAAGACAATAGCAAGTGCTTCACAAACATGAAAAACTTGTTGTTTCGCACTAAACCTTTGATATTGAAATGAATAAGTTTGATTTAGATGTTTAGAAAGGTAAGATGTAGAACATGATTTAATACCAACAATTATGTCCTGTTCCACTAATAGATGAAGTTCTCTTCCTACCAGATAATGTCTTATTGGTGATTGGTGAATTGCAATAAATATTATTTTCAACTAAACCTTTACTTAACTAATAAATAATCAGATAGTTTCCATAAATGGTATTTCTATTATCAGATGCAATTTAAATTGGGTGGATGAATGGGTGATACATCAGTACAGAAGAAAAAGAAAATTTCCATATATCCGATAATTTCCTCTGACCAAGTTTCGATTTAGTGGATTCCACTGTATTGTGACAAATCAAGTTATTTTGGTAATTTAGGGCTTTTTGATCTGACTATCAGGCAATACGAAAGTGAAGAAATATCTTACAGTATTACACTGGGCGTGTGGATTAGAGGAATTGTAGGATATTGAAGGTACTAACTTTGTACTCTGAGAGTAAATAAATGTTTAGAATTTGAAGTGTACAATCCTTGTCATTTAACAAAGCACCATTTTCAATTCCTTTACTGCTTAGTTGCTGAAATCCCATGTTTTTGATAGAGAATGAGACGTGAGGAATAACGACATTTGACCAGATCGTTGCAGACAAAGCTGGAAAACATTGTGGGTAAATGAGAAATTGCTCTTCATGAGCGATTTCTCCTTTACCCACAATGTTTTCAGCCCTATCAGAAGATTATTTTTCAATTGCATCACATTTTTGAATGTCGTCTGCAATCTATTTCAATTTGGGACAGTCGAAAATTTGGCCTTTGATAAGGGGTTAGATACTTGCGCTTTCTGATTGAATATGTTATTCTACAATCTATATTGTCTTTTTAGCGGTAGAAGACCATTTATTTTAAAAAGCTAAAGCTTTCTGTGAGATAGTCCTTTTGAATACTTACGTTTTCTGTTTGATTACACCATTTTTGTCTTTTGTCTCCAGTGTCCAAACTTTGACCATCTGTAGGGCACCCTTATTGCAGTGAGTTGTAAACGTTTCCCCGAGTTTGGAGGATGAATGGTCCAAACATTTCAGAGAGCTAGGATGACGTAATGTATGCATCAACTGAAAATAGCCAATACTGATAATATAGAAAACCCCGATATTATTACTCGCCCGCAGGAGCAGGTGAGCATCCTGCGGGCGAGTATATTTGATATGCTTTAGATTTAGGTCTATAGTAGAAGTCATTTTTATTGCCAATGGTTCTACCCGGCTTGAGCAGCCCTTATCGGCAGTAAAGCTTTGGGGTCTTCCTCCATCTATAATGAACATCACATTGCTTTATAACTGAAAAACTGTTGACACATTTGTAAATTCATAATAAAAAGGACCTGAAAGTTTTTGTTCAAAAGGCTTAAAATGGTTAAGACAACAGGGAAGATCGCTAAAAACTGAAAAGGTGTTGAAGGTTTACAGCAGAATGTTTAACCAATTACCAACCAATGACAACATTTAACCACTTTGTTGCAGACGACTCTGGAAAACATTGTGGGAAAAGGAGTAATTGCTCTTAATGAGCAATTTATCATTTCCCACAATGTTTTCTGCCCTCTCAAATTTTCCAATTTCATCACATTTTGAAATGCCATCTGCAAACTCTTTCAATTTGGAACAGTCGAAAAATTTGACCATTGGTAAAGGGTTAAACAAGAGTAAAAATTCCAACCTGTGGGCCAATATCCAGGGTGATTGGTGTCTCGTCAACATCCAGAGATTTAATCTTGCTATTGATTTCATCAGCCAGCAGATTCACGCTCTTTAGCTTGTCCCATCGTGCAGCTAAAGGTAGAAACAGGAAATTTTAACCACATGCCCAAAAATATCTCAATTTGGCATGCATGCTACACAGGGACAAATGTTGTTTGACACACCTACATTAACATAACACAACTTGTGTATATATTGATAATACAGGTATGTCCAAGGAGATTGGTCCCTGTTGAAGACTACAAAAACAGCTTTGACAAAAGGATAAATTTTTCTTAACTGGCAATATCCTTTTTTCACATCTATATCTATGTTTTAATAGGATTTCTTTATTTGTTTTTGCCTTCTTTTTGTCCCAGACGTTTCAATATTTGTACTATTTACCTCAATGGTGTGGTTTCTTGTTTCAGAAGGAGATCAATCACATTTCCTGCTTTTTTGTGTAAATAAATTTGTATATAATTAGAAATATTGTTGAAAGAAATCTAACATTAGATCTTAGCAGGGCTTTTTTTCCTTATTCAGAAGAGGCCTAAGCCTTTTGATTTATGGAAACCTTGTCAATGAAATTGCTAAATTGAACACCTAAAAGCTGATATGACTTTGATTTTGCGGAAAAGTTCATGATACAAAGAAATTTCCGATTTGGAAGGTGACTTTTATGGGCTCTTGTTATAAAAAAAAAAAAGAAAAAATGCTTTGTGCTAGCATATATCTAGGCAGAGCTTAAGGACATTTCATAGATCTTCACATGATGGAACGTATTGAGCTTGTTACAATCATTATCTCTTTGGTCCCATGCCATCAAAACTCTTTGTGATACAGGTACATGTCAAAGTTGTTTTTTTTATAAACTGCAATTAAGCTCTGTATAATGTGTTTAATAATACTTTACCAAGGGGTGCACCAGACTTCAATTGCACCATGGCTGACTTTTGAATTCTTCACATCAATCCTATAAAAAAAAAATGTATTATATATCTATGTCATTACATGTACATCCACGGTTTTCCTTGACTACCAACTTATGAAGTA
This sequence comes from Cerastoderma edule, assembly GCA_947846245.1. Lineage (NCBI taxonomy): Eukaryota > Metazoa > Mollusca > Bivalvia > Cardiida > Cardiidae > Cerastoderma > Cerastoderma edule. The sequence continues at coordinate 14,046,530 of OX401422.1, read as the reverse complement.
AATGACCCCCAATTCCTGGATGAGATCCCTAAAAATCATTATTTTCCATTCACAATTCTATATATAAGGAATCAAAAGTCCCCAAAATTAGCATAAATCAATGGGTCAAGGGAAAACCATGATACACCTTGTTTTGTTTGTTTGTTTAATTTGTTATGCATCGATTGTGAAGGAGGCCTAATAGCCCATCAAGTCACTCTCGATGACTGCTTCCTGGAGAATACACCAGTAATCGCGCCGGTTTGAGGGCTAGCCCTTATTCAGGTTTTGATAAAAAAATATTCAAATAAAGCAATGCTTGAAACAATTTTGTGTGATTGGCAGCAATAAAAACAATTTCGATTCTTTACAAATTCATGGCAGTAAAGTCTCTGTTAGTAAAGCCCTGAAGTAAATGATAATGGCTCCTTGCAAAGTAATTAGGAATCTAAGACGTTTGTACAAATTTCAAAACCTAAAACATAGAATTTGAGAACATCAAGGTATATTTAAAGACAGCACCATCGAGCATTTTTTTTACTGATCAGATGTAAATGTGTCTTCTAAATGTCCGTTTGCTCATTGCCTTACAAGGGAACTGATTTTTGACATTTCCTTGATTCATGCCTAGAAGTCATTGACGAAGGATATCATTTAAACAAAGGTCAAACTTTTAGTTGACAGAACATTTGAATAAAGTTGTAGGTCTTCTAAATCAAGTGTGAAGTTGAAGAAAACTTTCGTGTATTTTCGCTATTTTGCGTACACGTGTCCAAACATAAAAGAGGGTCGTTGTCCTATGACTTTCACTTGAAAAATAAAACTAGGAAAATAAAACAATAATTCAAAAGATCACCCACGAATGCTTTTAGTGACTAAAACATCAATTTGATGATATCGACGTCATTATCTATAGATTGGTGTTTTTTCCTTTTCTAAATATTTTGCCGCTCCATACTGTTTTCGCTTCTGTTGTTGTTGTTACTTTTATCATAATGACGTCACAAAGGCCGACGGGTTCCATCTGCAGTTCCCTCCCTTATCATTTTCTTAACGTTAAAACAGGGAACCAGTCTTTTCCGTGAAGAACATTTTTTTTTTATAAATTACGCAAAAGTTTTAGGGGGTTTCTTTAGGAATCAGGAGCAATCTAACCTTGTACCAAAATATTTTTGGTATACTTAATTCGATTTTTCCTCCTAACAGCAAAGACCTAATAAACACATGTTTATTAGGTCTTTGCTAACAGTTAGAAAAGAGACTTTAATCATTCCAGAATATAAGATGAAATAACTCAATCTCCTTTGCGTATCATTTGTCCTTCACATCGAAAAGGGTGAGGCGGAAACATGCCTTAAAACATAACAGCTTTGTTAGACTTTCGATTGGTCAACATAGAACGAAAACTTGACCAAGTTACCATTTTAACTTTTCAGAGACTAAGGGACAAAACTCTTGTAGAATAATTAGACAGTTGTTTAAGAGTTATCCCGCTTGGATGCATTTAAAACGATTTTCTATCGATTTGTCAGTTTTCATTCTCTACAAACTGCATGGCAGGGATCATTATTTACTTTTTGTCTTATCCATATCAACTTCTCATTCCACCTTATTCAAGGAAATATTCAAGGGTTTTCCCAAATTCGGGAGCTTCAGAAGAATCGCTAAAGACATTCTCTAGAAGAAACTTAATTTGAATAAGTCAGGCGTTGTAGAGTAGGGTTTAAATTTAGTAATTGAGAACATTTTGTTCTAGAATATGCTGGAATAAGGAAGTTATATTTGTCGATTTCTACCAAATGATTAACTATTTTGAAACACATCGAAAGTCATGTTTTTTGTCGGCATTGCTCAAACGCGTTCCATTGAAATGAAGTCGGCATGTCCGTCACACTAATTGTAATGTGGTACCTGTTTGTAACAAAGCGTGCTTCCCTCCTCTGGACCCTCTCCCCCCTTGTTAAGGAGAGTCTTTTGATTGGGATTCCACACGGTGCAAAAGTACTCCAGGTTAGAGCACACCAGTGCGTTGAACGCTCGCTCTTACCTTTATCATCTGGCTAACACCACGCAGGTTACGCCCAGGGAAGCAAAGCAATTGTATGTCTAAACCCAAGTACTTAAAAGGTCTTTTCAGTTTACAGTTTAACACATTTGAGAAGATAATCAGTACGAAGTGGATGTCTTGACTTAAATAATCATAGAACACTGCATTTAAGAGGGTGAAAAAGCATACCCCAGGTTTTTCCCATGTTACTTTTTTTTATGGGTTTTACATCACATCAACAGTATTTCAGTTATGTAGCGAAGCCCGATTCTTAATGATGGAGGAAGACCCCATACTCAACTGCCCACAAGGGCTGGTCGAGGCGGGTAGAACCATCGGCATTCCGTACCCCATGTTACTAGTGAATCGAGTTTTTGTTTGGTGGTATGATATACAATCCTAAAAAGCGTCTCATGATTAAATTTATTCAGAATGTGTCTATATATTTAAGTATGTACAAAGTTATTCAATTAAGTTCTAATCTGTTGCAATGCTTTTGAAGCAAAATACACATTTATTCATGTATCAACTTATTTATTTTTTACAATTTCTATTCTCCTGTGACTCTCATACAATAGTGCAGCTGCTATACAGTTTTAAGTTTCCTCACATCTGTGAACAATCAGCTTTGGATAATCCCTGAACTAGGTCGATGCTAGGCCTACGACCCCCTGTGATATTTCTATAAATCACATTGCTTGGTCACAAGCCCTAGTTCTTGCTCTTCAAACCAAAATGTGTATTCACCCCATACCAGATGTATCGGCAAACCCTGGTGCTAGGCCACAACAGATGTAATATTTATTAATGTTTCAAGTAAACAATGTTTCAGTTATGTTGGGATGAAGCTGATAACGATTAAGAAAAATTTCATTTTGACTGCACATAAGCGCTGGTCAAGCCGGGTAGAATCATCGCCATTCGGGAGAATAACTCTCGTCAAAATCGAAATGCTGTTACCGGAACTTGAACCTCCGTGGAGAGGGACTGTGTGATTTATTTCAACGTCAGACAAACACACTTTTTGCATACGCTTTAGTCAATCGAGTGTTGGACATGAAATAGATACACTGGAGAAAAAGAAGGCCGAAATGCAGTTCATCTACCGATGGTCTAACCCTCACCATCCCTTCACCAAAACCCGCACTGAAACTGTGTCTATATATATTTCAAGACAAAATGGATGTGTAAATTATTGTAACGCTTGAAAATATAAAAGTGTATTGAAGAAATAGGCAATACATGTAGTCTAAAATTAATCTTTTAAACAGTTGTGTTTATAGGGCATTGAGTCGGCAAACTAAGCCTTGACACTCGTACTGCGAGTCTACGAATCGGTATTTCTGGCTATAATCATACCTTTTGCATATATGTATGTACCTTTAACATTTATCGCGCTGGCCCACATCTGATCGGAATTCCTCACATGTTGGAAACCCGTCACCTTTCTGACTCATACAACCTGTTATCCGACCTAGGTTCGAGCCATCAGACAGACAAATGTATTGGAATGACTCTTGCCTTCATTTCTATATGATCTCAGGCTAAGGTAGAATGCAACTTTGCCTGAATAAAATGTTATAGACTTCGAGAAAACAGGAACCAAAATTACACGAAATAATTATCTTAAAACATCATGTACATGGGTATAAAGCATGGAAGATTGCAATGGCTTGAGGACTGAAGGTCTGGTACCTGGCGCGCTAGGGTTAAAATTTTCTTTAGACACGTTTGTCGTAATTTGCAGTTTGGGAGGATTTTTTTTAGCTCAAAGAATTCAATTAAGGGTTCATTACGCCCGACGTCATATGACCGCGTCTTTGAGGGACAAAACGCACATACTTTCTTAAACCTCCCGCGAATTCGTGGCACTTGTTTCGATATCTAAGTGTTGTTTTTAAAACCTTAGCAACGATCTTTAAACCCAGCCCTTTAAAAGATGTAAGAAAAATAGTAATACAAATAAATTATTATTTTGATTGGTACCTATGTACCTACAATCCCATATTAAGAACCCAATTTAGTGTAAGTTACCGAGCTTTTCGAAACAACAAATCAATGCAGCTCGGTTATGGCCTTTAAACTTGCCGAATGAGGCAATAAGGCCAGGATCGTATAAGAGATTATATTAAAGTTTAAAGTCGAGATCTTGTCTTTAAGAGACCACTTTTTAATTTAGACTTTGGACCGAAACTTTAGGAACCTGACTCTTTAAATATAGCTCTGGAAATGTTTCGATCCTGTTGGAGAAATGTTATTGCTAGTGTTGGAAGTAAAAATATTATGTAACTTTAATTATTTTTCTAAAATTGTCCGAGAAACTAAATTACAAAAGAAGTGGCCTTACTTATGTACACGTGTGTATTCGGGTCCCGAGCACGTGTTGCATGCACTTTGCGTGTGGACGAGTGTACCTAAAAAGTTCATATTAAAAAGTAAATCGGTGCTTCTAGGTGTGTTCATTTGAATGGAATTAAATATGTGTTTATTGTTTCGTAAATGATTGAGGAAATCATTTAAGCGTGTGAATAAAGCGTTAAAATAAGGAAATTAATTATTTGTTAAGTGATTCATAATTAAGTTCATTCAATTATATGGATTTTACATTGCGTCAACATTATTTCAATTATATTGTGATGCCCGACTCTTAATGATGGAGGAAAACCACATTCATAACTGCTCATAAGGGCTGGTCAATCCGGATAGAAACATCGGCATTCCGTGAGTCATTTGGGAGACTGTCTCCCAAAGATATCCAAATTCTGTCACCGGAATGCGTAGTTTAAAGATGTAGAAAAAATCATGTCTGTGTGTGTGTGCATAGAGTGTTCAAATGAATGGAATTGGTGTGTTTAGTGATTCGTGATTAAAGAAATCTTAATATGTGCATAAAATATTCGAGTGAATGGAATCGATTATGTGTTAAGTGATTAGTGATTACAGAAAGTATTTGGGATCCGAAAATACTTCACATACCTTACAGATGAAGAAAGAAAAGAAAAAAAGTAAGTGTACAAATGCATGCATATTTTATTTATGGTTCAACGGTGTTACATTCCTTTTAGTTTTGACAATCAACCGTTGTAAGTGAACATAGGTTTGTTTTAGGATATTGAAATGATTTTTACTTTCTCTAAGTAGCGTCGGGCACGCATTTGTCGTTTAAAATATATGCATCAGGATCGATGCTTTAAATATTCTAAAGCAATACACCAGGAGCACTGCCATTGCAAGTTGTCCAACAGATCTTGAAGTATACCAGGGTTCATTACAAAACTTTAACTATGTGTGATTCACGTATATAAAAGGACTTACTATTGTCTTGTGTATAAACCCCAGTATCTTCAAAAGTCTTTACTTCTTAAACTGATAGATGAAACTAAGCATTAACGATTTCTTAACACATAGGCCAATATTAATTATATTGTGGCACTTTATAACACGAACACTAATCGTCTACAGTGTTACGAGAAGACAAGCTTATGGTCTACAGTAATTTTGAGCAGACACTCTCGCCTGACATCTAATGGAAATTGTATACATGTACATACATGCAGAGTTCTTGTATTGTCTGAATTGGTCTAACCTAGGAGATATGAGTTCGATTAACGTTGGTCCACAGTCTTTGGTTCTAAGTAAGCATTCAGATATCATATTCCAGATGACTGGTCTCGAAGGCTATGACTATTTTGACTCAATGACTGACGCCTTCGGTAGCGAAGCACGATACATGTCCAAATGATGAAACAAACTTCGTTCACGGATCATTATTGAGACTATCAGATATCACAGCTGTGATATTTTTGTCAATAGACACTTCCCCCTTAAAGAAGAATTCATTCTGGGTTCAATCCTAGTTACATCATTACATGTATATCATTGAATTCTCAAACTTTGGTCCCAACACTTGGTTTTCGTGCCTTTAAACTACACAATAAGTTAAAACGGAAAATACGTAGAATCTATACAGTTTTTTATGGAAAGGAATCGTATTTTGGAAGATAAAGTAAAGCTTGGATAAAACTATTTCTGTCTTTCCTTCTTTTAGTCAAGAGTTATTTAGAGAAGTAAAACTGTCAGTTCTAAAAGCCTATGCACACTGTTTGACAAAAGGTTCAATGAAATGAGCACACAGACACCTCCACTATATTTTAGCGTCCATAATTTATGTAGGATAACATTCTAATCGCTTATAGTGCTGGAACCGACCTTATGCTTATGCACAGGTAAGATCCAGGCCAGCCACCAATTCAATTTGCGGCTTGCCTGTGATCTAATCTGTTTGCTACTCTGAGTATCTTTCCTCATCAGAATCAAGTAGATATTCACGATTTTTGAAAAGCAGACAACCCATTACTATATTATGAGGCTTCTCTTGAGACAGGCGTGTAGCGCGAGCGTAACTAAATAAGTTTATACTTTATCCATGTCACCCGCACGTGCTGTTTGAATTGCATTACTTTCTCGTGCAGACAACTGTATATGTATATGATTATGATTGCGGTTATAGAATAGACTTGCCTAACATATTTGTTTCTGAATTGGTACGCAATGAAGATGTTTAAGTATACATGTATTTTCCTATATTCTTGTGTGAACATGGAATTATTATATCTGGACATTATACAGCATTTGTGAAATGGTTATGTAGTTAAAGTAATTACAAACGAATTGTTGCAGAAGATGCGTCACATGTGTGTGTATGTGTGTGTGTTCATGAATAAAAATTACACCGTTGTAATTCATTTTTCACAAAACATGGAGGTTATATAGTGGAGAAGAAGCTCCTGGCCAAATGTGGCTGTTATGTAAGTTTTTTCTCTTTTCTGTTTCTGATGAATGTTCATGTCTTGAATAGGAAAAGGTGGACTCATTAAGCATTGCCTATGATGTCAAGTCAGTTATCACAAGTTTGGAAATAGAGAATTATAAAAAAATCAATAGGAATCATAATATGGGTATAGTTTATGGAGGTATTTATGTTTATCATGACGTGTTGCCGTCTACGATATACCCATGAATAATACATTCTTCACGAAATACATATGTATCGAAGATGACTACATTGATTTCAATGTTCTCCATTTTGCATATATTTATCGTTTTTGGGAAATTCAGAAATAAGTACTTCCAGAGTACTTTCAGACTACTTCCGGGTCGTAGTACCCAAAAATAGTCCTTCAAACAAAAGTAGCTTGGAAATATTCATTAGATTGAAATGACAATGAAAGCAATATTTAAATATAAGCTAACTTGTTCATTGGAATGTAGCACTAGAAGCTGCGCGTTCGATTTTCGCTCAGATAGTCTGATTAAAACCGAACTACTTTGTATGATGCTGTTTGATTGACATGGTGTAGTTCGGTCCATTGGAATGTTGACAATGATTAACCTGTTCCCCCTTAAATACCCAATTAACTGGTCCTAATGGAGATATTAACCATACATTATTGTTGAAAAATTAAATGAAATGAGTTTTAAGGAGGAACATTTCAGTAAAATGGGGAAGGGGGTAGGCTGGGGTGGTGTGGATTCATGGTTTGACTTGGAAGACTGGAGTCTGAAGTTTGAGACCTGGCCAGATCAAACTTTTGTTTGTTTAACCCTTTACCAAAAATAGTTGAAAAAAAGTTTAGACAGTCCCTAACTGGAGGAGTTTCAGACGCCATTTCTGAATGCGATGAATTTGAAAACTGATCTTAGGATAGAGGAGAAAACATTGTGGGAAAAGGAGAAATTGCTGGTGAAGAGCAATTTCTCATTTTCCCACAACGTTTTCCAAAGTCGCCTCCAACAAACTGGTCAAAATGTCGTTATTGTTTGGTAATGGTATAAGAAGTCAATGCGACATGTCTCATTGGACAAACCCACCAAATTGCTCTACGTGGAAAATAAAACAGATGATAAAGTCATCAAAATGACTAGAATACTGTTGACATCAGCGTTAAGTCCCAAACAAACCGAGCGACAGAATGAAATACTTTGAAACGTATCGGTACTTTATGATAGTAAAATATGGTAATTAGGGATTCAGTCTTTCAAGGCAATCTATTCTAAAGAAGTATGCAGACGACGTTTCTGATTTTACCACGTTAACCAGAATGTCGTTTGTTCGAGACCCCGTCCGATCAATATTTCTATATGGAGATAATCAAATAAGTCATTGTCCCTTTTCCTACAGTGTTTCATTGAGTAATTCTACTGATTATGTTTCTGATTGCTAACCCTTTACCCATAATCTGGCAAGGCTGTTATTGTATATGTTCATATCCGCACAGAGTGACTTCTCCCCAAAAACCCGACCCCCACACCCGACCCCCGTCCAAAGCGTAGAAATGCTCCTTGTGAACGGGCAATTTCTTTATCCATAATAGAATAGTATGCCGTGAAAGTCAGAGTACAGGGATCAACAGCAAGTTTACTCATGGGGGAAAGATGGGCGCTGTTGTCTCCCTTTTTTCTTTGTTATTGTTTGAATGCATGCATGCATAAAGAGTTCACATTACTCATTACACAAGTCCTTTTCCACACACTGTTTTCAATGTATGCTAACTTGTTCATTGGATTGTCCCATTCATGACTTGGAAGACTGGAGTCTGAAGTTTGAGACCTGGCCAGATCAAACTTTTGTTTGTTTAACCCTTTACCAAAAATAGTTGAAAAAAAGTTTAGACAGTCCCTAACTGGAGGAGTTTCAGACGCCATTTCTGAATGCGATGAATTTGAAAACTGATCTTCGGATAGAGGAGAAAACATTGTGGGAAAAGGAGAAATTGCTGGTGAAGAGCAATTTCTCATTTTCCCACAACGTTTTCCAAAGTCGCCTCCAACAAACTGGTCAAAATGTCGTTATTGTTTGGTAATGGTATAAGAAGTCAATGCGACATGTCTCATTGGACAAACCCACCAAATTGCTCTACGTGGAAAATAAAACAGATGATAAAGTCATCAAAATGACTAGAATACTGTTGACATCAGCGTTAAGTCCCAAACAAACCGAGCGACAGAATAAAATACTTTGAAACGTATCGGTACTTTATGATAGTAAAATAGGGTAATTAGGGATTCAGTCTTTCAAGGCAATCTATTCTAAAGAAGTATGCAGACGATGTTTCTGATTTTACCACGTTAACCAGAATGTCGTTTGTTCGAGACCCCGTCCGATCAATATTTCTATATGGAGATAATCAAATAAGTCATTGTCCCTTTTCCTACAGTGTTTCATTGAGTAATTCTACTGATTATGTTTCTGATTGCTAACCCTTTACCCATAATCTGGCAAGACTGTTATTGTATATGTTCATATCCGCACAGAGTGACTTCCCCCCAAAAACCCCCACACCCGACCCCTGTCCAAAGCGTAGAAATGCTCCTTGTGAACGGGCAATTTCTTTATCCACGCTGCTGCTTAAAATAGTATGCCGTGAAAGTCAGAGTAAGGGGATCAACAGCAAGTTTACTCATGGGGGAAAGATGGGCAAAGTTGTCTCCCTTTTTTTCTTTGTTATTGTTTGAATGCATTCATGCATAAAGAGTTCACATTACTCATTACACAAGTCCTTTTCCACACACTGTTTTCAATGTATGCTAACTTGTTCATTGGATTGTCCCATTCATGACTTGGAAGACTGGAGTCTGAAGTTTGAGACCTGGCCAGATCAAACTTTTGTTTGTTTAACCCTTTACCAAAAATAGTTGGAAAAAAAGTTTAGACAGTCCCAAACTGGAGGAGTTTCAGACGCCATTTCTGAATGCGATGAATTTGAAAACTGATCTTGGATAGAGGAGAAAACATTGTGGGAAAAGGAGGAATTGCTGGTGAAGAGCAATTTCTCATTTTCCCACAACGTTTTCCAAAGTCGCCTCCAACAAACTGGTCAAATGTCGTTATTGTTTGGTAATGGTATAAGAAGTCAATGCGACATGTCTCATTGGACAAACCCACCAAATTGCTCTACGTGGAAAATAAAACAGATGAAAAAGTCATCAAAATGACTAGAATACTGTTGACATCAGCGTTAAGTCCCAAACAAACCGAGCGACAGAATAAAATACTTTGAAACGTATCGGTACTTTATGATAGTAAAATATGGTAATTAGGGATTCAGTCTTTCAAGGCAATCTATTCTAAAGAAGTATGCAGACGATGTTTCTGATTTTACCACGTTAACCAGAATGTCGTTTGTTCGAGACCCCGTCCGATCAATATTTCTATATGGAGATAATCAAATAAGTCATTGTCCCTTTTCCTACAGTGTTTCATTGAGTAATTCTACTGATTATGTTTCTGATTGCTAACCCTTTACCCATAATCTGGCAAGACTGTTATTGTATATGTTCATATCCGCACAGAGTGACTTCCCCCCCAAAACCCGACCCCCACACCCGACCCCCGTCCAAAGCGTAGAAATGCTCCTTGTGAACGGGCAATTTCTTTATCCATAATAGAATAGTATGCCGTGAAAGTCAGAGTAAGGGGATCAACAGCAAGTTTACTCATGGGGGAAAGATGGGCAAAGTTGTCTCCCTTTTTTCTTTGTTATTGTTTGAATGCATGCATAAGAGTTCACATTACTCATTACACAAGTCCTTTTCCACACACTGTTTTCAATGTATGCTAACTTGTTCATTGGATTGTCCCATTCATGACTTGGAAGACTGGAGTCTGAAGTTTGAGACCTGGCCAGATCAAACCTTTGTTTGTTTAACCCTTTACCAAAAATAGTTGAAAAAAAGTTTAGACAGTCCCTATATAACTGGAGGAGTTTCAGACGCCATTTCTGAATGCGATGAATTTGAAAACTGATCTTCGGATAGAGGAGAAAACATTGTGGGAAAAGGAGAAATTGCTGGTGAAGAGCAATTTCTCATTTTCCCACAACGTTTTCCAAAGTCGCCTCCAACAAACTGGTCAAATGTCGTTATTGTTTGGTAATGGTATAAGAAGTCAATGCGACATGTCTCATTGGACAAACCCACCAAATTGCTCTACGTGGAAAATAAAACAGATGAAAAGTCATCAAAATGACTAGAATACTGTTGACATCAGCGTTAAGTCCAAAACAAACCGAGCGACAGAATAAAATACTTTGAAACGTATGGGTACTTTATGATAGTAAAATAGGGTAATTAGGGATTCAGTCTTTCAAGGCAATCTATTCTAAAGAAGTATGCAGACGATGTTTCTGATTTTACCACGTTAACCAGAATGTCGTTTGTTCGAGACCCCGTCCGATCAATATTTCTATATGGAGATAATCAAATAAGTCATTGTCCCTTTTCCTACAGTGTTTCATTGAGTAATTCTACTGATTATGTTTCTGATTGCTAACCCTTTACCCATAATCTGGCAGACTGTTATTGTATATGTTCATATCCGCACAGAGTGACTTCCCCCCAAAAACCAGACCCCCACACCCGACCCCCGTCCAAAGCGTAGAAATGCTCCTTGTGAACGGGCAATTTCTTTATCCATAATAAAATAGTATGCCGTGAAAGTCAGAGTACAGGGATCAACAACAAGTATACTCATGGGGGAAAGATGGGCAAAGTTGTCTCCCTTTTTTCTTTGTTATTGTTTGAATGCATGCATGATAAAGAGTTCACATTACTCATTACACAAGTCCTTTTCCACACACTGTTTTCAATGTATGCTAACTTGTTCATTGGATTGTCCCATTCATGACTTGGAAGACTGGAGTCTGAAGTTTGAGACCTGGCCAGATCAAACTTTTGTTTGTTTAACCCTTTACCAAAAATAGTTGAAAAAAAGTTTAGACAGTCCCTAACTGGAGGAGTTTCAGACGCCATTTCTGAATGCGATGAATTTGAAAACTGATCTTCGGATAGAGGAGAAAACATTGTGGGAAAAGGAGGAATTGCTGGTGAAGAGCAATTTCTCATTTTCCCACAACGTTTTCCAAAGTCGCCTCCAACAAACTGGTCAAATGTCGTTATTGTTTGGTAATGGTATAAGAAGTCAATGCGACATGTCTCATTGGACAAACCCACCAAATTGCTCTACGTGGAAAATAAAACAGATGATAAAGTCATCAAAATGACTAGAATACTGTTGACATCAGCGTTAAGTCCCAAACAAACCGAGCGACAGAATGAAATACTTTGAAACGTATCGGTACTTTATGATAGTAAAATATGGTAATTAGGGATTCAGTCTTTCAAGGCAATCTATTCTAAAGAAGTATGCAGACGGCGTTTCTGATTTTACCACGTTACCCAGAATGTCGTTTGTTCGAGACCCCGTCCGATCAATATTTCTATATGGAGATAATCAAATAAGTCATTGACCCTTTTCCTACAGTGTTTCATTGGGTAATTCTACTGATTATGTTTCTGATTGCTAACCCTTTACCCATAATCTGGCAAGGCTGTTATTGTATATGTTCATATCCGCACAGAGTGACTTCCCCCCAAAAACCAGACCCCCACACCCGACCGCCGACCAAAGCGTAGAAATGCTCCTTGTGAGCAGGCAATTTCTTTATGCACGCTGCTGCTTAAAATAGTATGCCGTGAAAGTCAGAGTAAGGGGATCAACAGCAAGTTTACTCATGGGGGAAAGATGGGCATGGTTGTCTCCCTTTTTTCTTTGTTATTGTTTGACATACATGTATAAAGAGTTCACATTACTCATTACACAAGTCCTTTTCCACACACTGTTTTCAATGTATGCTAACTTGTTCATTAGTTGTCCCATTCATGACTAGGAAGACTGGAGTCTGAAGTTTGAGACCTGGCCAGATCAAACTTTTGTTTGTTTAACCCTTTACCAAAAATAGTTGAAAAAAAAGTTTAGACAGTCCCTAACTGGAGGAGTTTCAGACGCCATTTCTGAATGCGATGAATTTGAAAACTGATCTTCGGATAGAGGAGAAAACCTTGTGGGAAAAGGAGAAATTGCTAGTGAAGAGCAATTTCTCATTTTCCCACAACGTTTTCCAAAGTCGCCTCCAACAAACTGGTCAAAATGTCGTTATTGTTTGGTAATGGTATAAGAAGTCAATGCGACATGTCTCATTGGACAAACCCACCACAGTGCTCTACGTGGAAAATAAAACAGATGAAAAAGTCATCAAAATGACTAGAATACTGTTGACATCAGCGCTAAGTCCAAAACAAACCGAGCGACAGAATGAAATACTTTGAAACGTGTCGGTACTTTATGATAGTAAAATAGGGTAATTAGGGATTCAGTCTTTCAAGGCAATCTATTCTAAAGAAGTATGCAGACGATGTTTCTGATCTTACCGCGTTAACCAGAATGTCGTTTGTTCGAGACCCCGTCCGATCAATATTTCTATATGGAGATAATCAAATAAGTCATTGTCCCTTTTCCTCGAGTGTTTCATTGAGTAATTCTACTGATTATGTATCTGATTGCTAACCCTTTACCCATAATCTGGCAAGACTGTTATTGTATATGTTCATATCCGCACAGAGTGACTTCCCCCCCAAAAACCAGACCCCCACACCCGACCCCCGTCCAAAGCATTGAAATGCTCCTTGTGAACGGGCAATTTCTTTATCCACGCTGCTGCTTAAAATAGTATGCCGTGAAAGTCCGAGTACAGGGATCAACAGCAAGTTTACTCATGGGGGAAAGATGGGCAAAGTTGCCTCCCTTTTTTTCTTTGTTATTGTTTGAATGCAGGCATGCATAAAGAGTTCACATTGCTCATTACACAAGTCCTTTTCCACACACTGTTTTCAATGTATGCTAACTTGTTCATTGGATTGTCCCATTCATGACTTGGAAGACTGGAGTCTGAAGTTTGAGACCTGGCAGATCAAACTTTTGTTTGTTTAACCCTTTACCAAAAATAGTTGAGAAATAGTTTAGAGAGTCCCTAACTGGAAGAGTTTCAGACGCCATTTCTAAATTCGATGAATTTGAAAAATAAACTTGGGATAGAGCAGAAAACATTGTGGGAAAAGGAGAAATTGCTGGTGAAGAGCAATTTCTCATTTTCCCACAACGTTTTTCCAAAGTCGCCTCCAACAAACTGGTCAAATGTCGGTATTGTTTGGTAATGGTATAAGAAGTCAATGCGACATGTCTCATCGGACAAACCCACCAAATTGCTCTACGTGGAAAATAAAACAGATGAAAAAGTCATCAAAATGACTAGAATACTGGTGACATCAGCGTTAAGTCCCAAACAAACCGAGCGACAGAATAAAATACTTTGAAACGTATCGGTACTTTATGATAGTAAAATATGGTAGTTAGGGATTCAGTCTTTCAAGGCAATCTATTCTAAAGAAGTATGCAGACCACGTTTCTGATTTTACCGCGTTAACCAGAATGTCGTTTGTTCGAGACCCCGTCCGATCAATATTTCTATATGGAGATAATCAAATAAGTCATTGACACTTTTCCTACAGTGTTTCATTGAGTAATTCTACTGATTATGTTTCTGATTGCTAACCCTTTACCCATAATCTGGCAAGGCTGTTATTGTATATGTTCATATCCGCACAGAGTGACTTCTCCCCAAAAACCCGAACCCCACACCCGACCCCCGTCCAAAGCGTAGAAATGCTCCTTGTGAACGGGCAATTTCTTTATCCATAATAGAATAGTATGCCGTGAAAGTCAGAGTACGGGGATCAACAGCAAGTTTACTCATGGGGGAAAGATGGGCGCTGTTGTCTCCCTTTTTTCTTTGTTATTGTGTGAATGCATGCATGCATAAAGAGTTCACATTACTCATTACACAAGTCCTTTTCCACACTGTTTTCAATGTATGCTAACTTGTTCATTGGATTGTCCCATTCATGACTTGGAAGACTGGAGTCTGAAGTTTGAGACCTGGCAAGATCAAACTTTTGTTTGTTTAACCCTTTACCAAAAATAGTTGAAAAAAAATTTAGACAGTCCCTAACTGGAGGAGTTTCAGACGCCATTTCTGAATGCGATGAATTTGAAAACTGATCTTCGGATAGAGGAGAAAACATTGTGGGAAAAGGAGAAATTGCTGGTGAAGAGCAATTTCTCATTTTCCCAAAACGTTTTTCCAAAGTCGCCTCCAACAAACTGGTCAAATGTCGTTATTGTTTGGTAGTGGTATAAGAAGTCAATGCGACATGTCTCATTGGACAAACCCACCAAATTGCTCTACGTGGAAAATGAAACAGATGAAAAAGTCATCAAAATGACTAGAATACTGTTGACATCAGCGTTAAGTCCCAAACAAACGAGCGACAGAATAAAATACTTTGAAACGTATCGGTACTTTATGATAGTAAAATATGGTAATTAGGGATTCAGTCTTTCAAGGCAATCTATTCTAAAGAAGTATGCAGACGGCGTTTCTGATTTTACCACGTTAACCAGAATGTCGTTTGTTCGAGACCCCGTCCGATCAATATTTCTATATGGAGATAATCAAATAAGTCATTGTCCCTTTTCCTACAGTGTTTCATTGAGTAATTCTACTGATTATGTTTCTGATTGCTAACCCTTTACCCATAATCTGGCAAGGCTGTTATTGTATATGTTCATATCCGCACAGAGTGACTTCTCCCCAAAAACCCGACCCCCACACCCGACCCCCGTCCAAAGCGTAGAAATGCTCCTTGTGAACGGGCAATTTCTTTATCCATAATAAAATAGTATGCCGTGAAAGTCAGAGTACAGGGATCAGCAGCAAGTTTACTCATGGGGGAAAGATGGGCAAAGTTGTCTCCCTTTTTTCTTTGTTATTGTTTGACATACATGTACAAAGAGTTCACATTACTCATTACACAAGTCCTTTTCCACTCACTGTTTTCAATGTATGCTAACTTGTTCTTTGGATTGTCCCATTCATGACTTGGAAGACTGGAGTCTGAAGTTTGAGACCTGGCCAGATC